>OLKM01001584.1:0-27500 GCA_900291075.1 Melanogrammus aeglefinus
GCATTCACCAGACAACGCCGACGGCTATCCCCAGCTGCGCCTGTCAGCCCCCCCTCGGTAGACTCCAACTCCGCCGGCACGCACAGACACAGTGCCACGTGTGGCCTGGCGTCAGATGGATGTCGGAACAGTTGCCGGCCATCTGCTGCGACACCTGCACGCGCCGAAGGACCAACCTACCGCACAGCCACGGCCCGTTCAGAAGGCGGGCCCTCAGATGCCGAGCTGAGGGCACGTCGACGTCTTTGGATGTTGCCGGTCACTCGACCCCATCGGCAACTGCTACTTCCTCGTGGCCATCGATGACGGATTACGCATGCGGCAAAGTGGGCACATGTCAGGCTGTGCCATGGGGCGCCTGATAATACAGTATATATAAAGTATGCATAAATATGTATTCTTTTTTATTTAAAAAAATTCAAATGGCGAAGACTTTGGTCATCAAGATAAAAATTTTTCTCATTTGAAAAATAAATACATATCCATTTTAAAAAGAAAAATAACGTGAGTGGAAGTCAATGTCTGTAGTGCTTGGTCTACGGTCTATTTCACATTGGAAAATGTGAATGGTGGGTCGGGCAAAGCATCCAGACGAAAGAAAGAAAAGACACAAAAGATACTGCTCGGTACAAGATACAGTCATCTCAACGTTTTAACAAAAAAAGCGAGAACAAGGTGACGATTGCGGAATCAGTTAGCCGAGATGACGGTCCATCAGCAGATGTTCCGCGCGGGATCTAGGCAACTTACTATCTGGCCGAGCGCGGAGGAGCTGTGAGAGCGCGGAGCAGTCAGCTCACTCCACTTCCTTGAACAATCTGTCATCATCGCCAAATTGAATCAGACTCGCCGGAGTAGGCTTCAATCTATTGCTCAAGTGACTTTCTTCATCTCTACAGAAGTACCATTTGTTAAAGATTTAATTTTGTCACAGTTATTCAGTGGGCATGCCCGGACGCCCCCTAGCGTTTCGCTAGTAGACAACTCAACAGACCAGCTACAAAAAAATCTACGGGGATAACACGTGCCGTGGCTAAAGTTAAGGCCCGCCGAGATCATGGGGGACGTGTGATGATGTACTTCCCAGCGGCTGGATCGCATGCAGGTGGTCCAAGACTACATCCTCCAGGCTCAGGCTAACTCTGTGATAAGGCAACACACGGTGCTGGAGACGGGCATGCACACCTGGGGAGGTTAGTGTTCTTCCATTGTTCGTAGTCTTGTAGAAATAAAGGCCATTCTCAGAGTTGTGCGTGTATGGGGCATGGGGTTCTCAATTCAGTACTAACATGGCATTCCCTTGCTGCTTGATACAATATTATGATATGTACGCAGAAATGACATATTTCTTGTCTCATGACACGCTATGAAAGCAGGATCTTGCATCGATGCTTGTCATTATGCCACCAGGTGTGAGTGCGATTAGCCATTACAAACCTTTTGAAAAAGGTATTTTCCTGTGTTTTAATGACATCACAAGTGGGAGATAGATCATTCAACCAGCCTACTCAGTGGACTGTAGAAAATGTGACTCTATCATACATCGGGTGATCAATCCCACTTCTGATGTCACTTAACCAGAGGAAAAGGCAGATTTTCCAACGCTGTATGGCTAATCACACTCACTCTGTTGGCATAATACTCCCCTTAATCTTGATCAGACACCTCACATCAAGTCTTCAATGCGCGAGCGCGACCACTGTATTGTTGACCGCCTTCGGATGGGTTTAATCTGTGCTATTCGACTACTACTGGGCTGATTATTGAATAATATTTACTTTATAGTATCTGGATGACACTAGTAGATGAATAGGCAGTCATGTTAGTAAGCATAGAGCGAAGCCAAATTTATGTGAACATACGTTTTTTTAACATCAATTGATTTTATATAAGAGTAAGATATGGCAAATTGGTTTATAAACAGCCACAGTGAATAATGAAGAAGATAAGAATAATAGATGGCAAAACAGCCACAGTGAATATGAAGAATAATAGATGCAGGACAACATAACATACATTAGGTTCCCATTGAACACAGACAAACTAATCTGAATAATGGATTCATACTCTACTTTCTCAGAAACAAACAGAGACAAAACTTGATGATTTATGTGAAAATATTGAGCAGTCTAAGGGTATTACTGCATTGAACATGGATTAAACACCCGATATAGCCCTGGTACACATTCACGCAGTGAAGAGAATGCACAGCGAGAACGGTAGGAAGATCATTAATGGGTTGGTGGTTCTGCTGGTTATCGTTGATTGGGAGTCGAAGGTCCATACTTAATTGAGGTGAGATTCAAAAGGAGGATCTAATTCAAATGTTTTTCAAACGCGCTAGCGTGTGAAAAACATTAGTGTTGCGATGCTTCATGCGTGATGTCCACATGATTGAAAACTGGTAGAAGGCCATAAATGATTTGATCTGCACACGTCGGTTATGGATACACATACATGGTATTGCATTGTCAGTCCTCCAACACACACACACACACAGACACATGGATATGCATTAGTCCAGTCCTCCAACACACACACACACACAGACACACAGACACACACACACACACACACACACACACACACACACACACACACACCCATGCTCGCCACACACAGCGAGGAAAGCAAAACAAAGAAAGGGCTGAGTAAGTAAAGTTTGCAGATAGTTCCTGTCACATCCTTCATCGCTCCTCGACTCATTTAGCAGTGTCTCTGTTAATAATGCTCAGAGGAGAGGTGAACTTTAATAAAGCAGAAATAATATTTTTGGACGTCTTGCGTTTTTCCCCCCCCAGAGATGAGGAGCTCTAGGCAGGAGGTGGATTCCTGCCATCTGGGACAGATCACCTGCAAAGCAATAAGGAGACATTGGAGAGGGAGTGGCTTTTATGGTATGCACAATACTGTACGTACCTTCTTCTCATCTTCTCTCTCTCTCTTGCGCATTCATCAGCAAGGAATTTGCCACGTATTTAAATAAAAAAATGACAGACACACATGTTTGTTTTTATCTCCACCAGTCCTGTGAATCCGCCCCCCCAGTGTGTTGATGGAAAGTCAAATAGTTTCATCACCGCTTTTGGCAATAAACACACCTTAAATATGTATATACAATTGGCAATACAGATTTAATGCATTCATATCTGAGCATCCATATTTAGGCTATCTGACATCGTTAAAATCCAAAATATACACTTAGCTGACCGACATATAAGTCAGCCTTGCTCATATATGTGAATGCTCCCATATATGAATAACAATTCAATCTGTGTTTGGCCTTTGTTGACATACAGATTTAGGATATTGCTGCAACAGTGAAAACTAGCAGTTCTTTCAGAAAACCATATAGTATTGATCTATCTCCCACTACTGCTGCCATCACGCTGATGGGGTGTTTCCAAAACCAGTCAGGAAGTTGCTGTTTTGCAGACTTATTACGTTAAGCCCAGTTGTACTAATTACAGCAGCGAACGTAGTGAGGTATTCCCCAAATCACCAGCTAACATTAGAAAATACGTAGCTGATCCCTTCATTGATTATCTGCGTTCCTATCACTAATACAAGATGATACCTGATGTTTTCTGAGGCAGAAATTTTCTTCTCTCTTCTTGGTTCTTGGCAGATTACCTTTTTTTTTGTATACCACCACCAAGAGTACAGGAGTGTGTAATACTACACGTCGTAAAATCTATACTTGTATTATTATTATATTATTTTCATTATATCAGAATTAAGAATTGTAAACAATGCTTTAAGTCTCTCCCTTGTCATCCCCTTTGCTTCAAGTGTATCATGAATTGAGTTCTCTCCTTCCCTTTCCTGCCATATGGCTCTACGATCATTATATTTCTCACATGCAAAAAGTACATGTTCTACGTTTTTCATACTATGCCATCATAGCCTACTAAATATATTATTTTATATGCCTATAATATAATATTTTATTCATCTCAGCTCAAGCTTAACTCACCAACATTGCTTGGAAACATTATCTTGGCTGTGTATGTATCAATGTGTGGCAGAGATGTAGAACAGCCCCGAACTGCATTCATTATCTCTCAGCATATTGTCTATGATTGCAGCTGTCATGTTTTTCATGAAAAGGGACCTGTTTCAAACAGAATGACTGCCCAGGTGTAGTGTAGTCTTCCCATTACTAGCCAAATAATAGCATGATTGCTCTTCTGTCATACTATGTGATACTAAATGTGTTTTTATTTTTATTTCATTTTTGTTGTCTTAGAGAAATTAATGAAGGATCCCAGGATCAGCCATGCAATGGGGGTCTGCAAGAAGTTTGTCACCAGTTTTACCTATAGCTGGGGAAAAAAAGAGGGAACTTGAAGTGGTGCAGAAGCAGTTTAGTCTGTCTGAACACTCCCTGAAGACAGAATGTCAAACCAGATATGGTTCTAGCCAGGCCATGGTCGAGAGGATCCTTGAGCAGCAGAAGGCTGTTGCCCAGGTGCTCTCAAATGACCGTAAACTCAGACATCTCACCCTCTTCTGGCAGAATGTTGATGTGCTAGAAGCGGTCAATAAGTCACTTAGCCCCCTGGTTGAATTCACAGATGAACTTTCTTGAGAGAAATATGTAAGTGTGTCTTTTGTGAAACCAACCCTTCACTTCTTCAACAATTCAATCTTGGAAGACCAGGAGGGTCACACAGAACTTGCCAAAACCGTCAAACACAAGATACTGGAGTATCTCAATGACAAATACAGTGACCAAGCAACACAAGAGCTACTTGACATGGCGTCTGCCCTTGACCCAAGGTTCAAATTAAAATATGTTGATGAAGACCTCCCTGAATCCATTGTAGACCGACTGAAAGTGGAGATGAAGGACTTGATGACTGCCAGTGTCAGGGTAATAATAATGATGATAATAATAATATTAATAATAATAACAACAGATTAAGTGCATGCATTGTAAGCAAATATTCTGATATTAACACCACAACTGTTCTTATGTTCTTTTTTTGCTTCTAGGAAACCTCTCTTGAAACAGCAGCTAGGCCTGCTGATACAGAGGATGCTGGTGCTTGCAAGAAGAGGAAGAAGTGCCTGGGCAGCTTCTTCAAGGTCGCCACAGACAAGGCTGCAGGGTGGAGATGGAGACACTAGATCCTGAGGAGGACCCTCTGACGTTGTGGAGAGATACCCAAATGATGTTCCCATGTCTTTCAAAATTGGCCAGGAAATTTTTGTGTATTCCTGCCACAAATTCCTCTTCAGAAAGAGTCTTTAGCACTAGTGGAAATATTGTTTCCTTCTTGCGCTCATCTCTGAAGCTTGATCATGTTAACAGGCTGGTGTTTCTGGCAAAATAACTTTTAGTTATGTGCCATATTCACCTTAAATGATTCTGAAGTTCAAGACAAGTTAATTTCAGTGAGTTCTGAATATGATGGGCCAGGCCAGTCCTTCCAGCCTTAATCCATTACTGGATGCAATTTGTTGAGTGTTGTTTACAAGAAACGTTAGATTAAAAATGTGTCAGTGCCCTAAAAATGAGAAAGTTACAGTTTATTTAAGTTGCTCTGTCTTATTTAATTGAGGAACAGTGGAACGGGGTATGATGGATGGAAGACAGCCATCAAATATAAACTTGGTAATTACAGGTCCAAGCAGGTCAGGCAGGCTGTATTGAGGTCAGCGTGAACCGTAAAAAGGAAGAGTGATGAAGGTGATGGTGCAGGGTCTCCTATGAAGAGACCAAAGCGAGGTGAGATTAACCATGTTCCTCACCATCCCGATAACCAAACTGATGACTCGTTGGAGGAGGAAAGACTGGGACTGATTGAGGAGTCACAGAAGAGGAATAAGAATGATGCACTCATAAAGTAGCGGATGGAGTTGACTTTCTCACTGAGGCGCAAGGAGATTGTGGAGCCACAGCCTATGGTCTCAGAAGTGCAAGGGAGATGGCCTGCTTTGTTTTGCGAGGCAGAGGTGAGCAGCTGATGAAATGTTATCCTAATGGAGTTTGTACAAAATATGATTACTGTCCTTCCTTAATTAAACACATCAAGGAAGAATTGTATCACCAACAAGAAGCTACTAGACGACTTTAGAGGAGCCATTAATGAGCACACTCCAGGACTTCTCAGACTCTATCAGGTCATCTTGAAAGACTGGATGAACAGGTATATTGTGGCGTGTTGTGGAAAGTTACCCATCGGGTAATTAACTTGTTACAACACCAGTATTAGTTTGTTTGTAATAAGTTGCGTGTTGTGGAAAGTTACCCATCGGGTAATTAACTTGTTACAACACCAGTATTAGTTTGTTTGTTACAACACCAGTATTAGTTTTTGCACCTCTTCTCTTTATGTCAATGAAATTGACATAAAGAGGGAAATGTTCTGTTTTTTAACATAAGTGTCTCAAGGTAAAATAAATGTAATATTTTTTATAGTTATTTGAGAGTAAGAGCTTTTTCTGAGCCATAGAAATTTAAAGACAAGCTTTTTGTTTCATTTGTTAATCATACATTTGTCTTTGTCATCACAAGGATACTGACCCAGAAGAGGAGAAGACAAGGTGTCTCATTGTGGGGATACTTTCTGTGATGGAGGATCATAGTTCCGCTCCTGCAAGACTTGAAAACGTAGCTGTGGTTTCAGAAGAACATATCGTCTTACAAGACCTCCCTGACCTGCCAACGGCGTTGCTCTTTGGGATGATATACGCCCTGAACATCCAGTTTCCAAAGGAACTGCGATACACCTTTGTGTATCGCAGCTGGGGAGCTGGGGACAGATCTCTGCAAGATTCAGATCCCTCAAAAACAAACTTCTTCTGTAACCCTGTGTCAGAACCTAATGTTGAGCTGACAAACTTACTAATGCTGAGGCTGTTTTAAATTGTTAATGTTCATGCTGCCCTTTTGTATAGTTACTTATTTTACTCAGTCCCCCATGTATCTCTTCTCTTCTTGTCAAACATACACTCTCACGCACGCACGCTCACTCACTCACTCACTCACTCACTCACTCACTCACTCACTCACTCACTCACTCACTCACTCACTCACTCACTCACTCACTCACTCACTCACTCACTCACTCACTCACTCACTCACTCACTCACTCACTCACTCACTCACTATCTAAGGTACTGAGTTTTTTTTCATTTCTCTTTGGTTTAATTTGATTCATGAAGAGCAGTTGTACATTTAAATTGGCATGCCTTCCTTCTACCCAATTCTTATAGTAAGTGCCTAAATAATCCTGCACATTAGAAGTTAAATAATGCTGTATTATGCATTCATGTTAGGATTTCGAAATGTTTGAATCGTTGACACTCGATAGGAAGGATTCACCTGATCGGGTGAGCTATTGGTCTTCTGTGCTTTTGCACAGCATTTGAGACATGCAAGACATGTTCAATAAAAAAAAGGTTTGAATTCAGATATTATAGCCCTTGTAATTTGATTCATGCATGATGTATTCATTTTTTATTCAACATGCATTCCTTATGCAAATGTGTCCTAACTGATATAGAGATACTGCAAGTTGAAGTTGTGAGTATGGCTTTAAAGTTTTCATATTTCAAAGTTATTGCAAGTTTGAGAAGTCATGATGACTAAGGATTTAAAGTATTCACATGCAACAGATGGGTTCGAAGAATGTCTTCACCTGGCCTCATCCGGCTGACCTCCCCTTCGACTACAAGATGGACATGCTGCACATAATCTCCGAGCCAGAACCATTGAATCTCCGACATTGAAAGCTCATGTCAGAGGACTGAAAAAATTTCCAAGCCCACAAAGGCTGAATTTCAAAGCCATTCAGTACATTTAAAGTGTAATTCTGGCGTAAATTGAACCCAGGCTCCAGATACCTTTTTCATGGAAAATCGAGTATTAGAGTTTGCCCGGCGCAATGTTTGGCATCCATGTTATTGACTTGGGGCATTGAGTTTCGCTTCCAAATCGGCATTTTTGAACCACTAATATTGCTAAAAATAGCACCAAACCTCCTTAACCTCCATCTGGCAGTAGGCAAAGCTTTAGAGCTGGACCGTTTATCAAAATGCTTGTCCAGGCTCCGAACAACCGTGTCTGCTTATTCCAGATGATGTGACAAAATGTAAAGGAGCCTGAAAAACCACCAGGAGAGCTTAAGCTCACCAGAGCTAAAGCTCATCCTTGACGAGCCTACTCGCTGGAACTCTACCTTTGAAATCGTGGATAGATTCTGTGAACAGCAACAAGCTGTGTGTGCTGTTTTGGCAGAAAATAAGAGGAAGCAGCATCTGATGCCAAAAGACATTGATATGGCCACCTTAGAAATCATTAGAGGTCCTTGAGCCAGTAAGTAGCCTAACAGATGCACTGAGTGGAAAAAAGGTGCCCACGTTGTCTTCTGTGCTTCCTCTTAAATGGAAAGCCAACGTGGTCTTATTATAGCCCCATCATTAAAGTGTAATTCCGGCAAAAATTGAACCCAAGGTCTTTGTTTTGGCATGAAAACCCATCAAATAAGCCCTTCAGATACCTTTTTCATTGCAATTCGAAGATTAAGAGTTCCCCCGGCGCAATGTTGGGCGTCTTTGTCATTGGCTTGGAGCATAGAGTTTTGCTTCCAAATCGGCAATTTTGAACCACTAATATTGCTAAAAATAGCACCAAACCTCTGCAGTATCATGAATAGGGTCCCTACACATAAAAAGCACCAACAACTTAGTTAGCAAACCCAGGGTTTATTTAAAAAGACAGTTTAACAAGCATTACCGGTGGAGCCGTGTTTACAGGAAGTCCACACAAGTCGATTAACGAATGTAACCTACATATGCCACTAATTATGAGAGTTCAGATGTCCAGAGTGATGAAGATGATGGTGACAAGGATCTGTCTGCTGGTGACTTTGTCATTGTGAAGTTTGCGGGTAAAAAGTCAAAATCCGGTAACTATGTTGGATTGGTGGAGAATGTTGAAGGTGACGAGATCAGTGCAATGTTTCTGAAGCAAAGTTATAAGAGGTCTGTTGATGGAAAGCCCATCTTCACATTTAGAGAGAATGATGAAGGAGTCATCCCTAGAGGTGATGTGCTCAAGAAACTACCCACACCACAAAAACTTGGTGGTACAGCCAGAAGGGAGCATACATTTACTTTCCCCTGCAGCCTTAACACGTGGGATGTTCAGTAGTAGGCCGAATCTGGGAAGAGATTCAGATGCAGATGATTAGGTGCTCATTAAGGAATTTTGATTTTGTTCAGGCTCCTTTGCGCATTTTGTCACATCATCTGGAAAAAGCAGAAACGGTTGTTCGGAGCCTGGACAAGCATTTTGATAAATGGTCCAGCTCTAAAGCCTTGCCTACTGCCAGATGAAGGTTTTATGCCAAAAACATGGTATCCAAATGTAGTGTGCAAATGCCTTCTTATTGTTAGAGGCATTGTCTGTACTTATCCCAACCATTTTTGAAAGGTCCAGTCCCCATTTCACATCCACAATCTCCTCCAGGGCTTCATTGAGACAGTCTGCAGTCTGGCTAAATACAAAGGTTAACATCCTAAGCACCAGGAGTGCATTTCCCAGGTTTCAGATATGTACTGCACTGTTAACGCCATGTATGCATCAACTGCCACTTGCTCTTGGTCATGACCTATAGCTTGACGATTTAGCTTTTTCTCCAGCCATTACGTCCATCTTTTAGATTGCAATCTCAATCAAAGTTCTGCTTAATAAATTTGATTTCAACGTGATGTACATGTAAATGTGCAGACTATTACACTATCTATTTAAAAATGCCAAAATCAAAGGCATTTTACAAAAAGTCATGTGCACAAGTTAAAAAACGTGCACATATATATTGCAGACCCCTCCCGACTACAGGCCTGTGTGTGTGTGTGTGTGTGTGTGTGTGTGTGTGTGTGTGTGTGTGTGTGTGTGTGTGTGTGTGTGTGTGTGTGTGTGTGTGTGTGTGTGTGTGTGTGTGTGTGTGTGTGTGTGTGTGTGTGTGTGTGTGTGTGTGTGAGTTTGTACCTGCACATGCGCACACATCTTTGTGTTAGAAGAAAACAGGGCCATTTAATTTGCTTAGTAGATACTGGATTCTAAAGGCAGCACTGTAGTTACATTTGCATTGAGCAAACAATGCAACCTTTTGTTCGCAAATGGTTTCACTCCCCTGTGGCTCAGTGTTGACGGTAAAGACAGCATTTGGCTCAGGAAAAGGAGGAAGAGGTAGGGACCTTGGTGAGATGCAGAGGGCATCCAGGAAACATCAATGATATGCAAATAATGAGGGCTAGAACAGAGGAGTAGAGCTGGGGGAAGTACCTTGAGTTTGAAAAAGTTGGACAAAAAATAGGACTATTGTGAGGTATCTTGAATGAATGACGGAGCAGGTGAGGGAAACATATCTTATCTTACTACTATATAATAGGCCTGTCGGACAAGTTACTCAACAACACTTGATCAGTGCGCATGTGCCAAGCAGCCTGCAGCTCACACACACACATACACATCGCATACACACACCGCACACACAAACACGAACACACATGCCCACACATCGCAAACACACGCGGTCGGACGCCGACGTTGCAAGAGAATGGAAAGATCGAGATAACAGCCCCGCCATCTACAGACTCTCCCAGCTGAGACGTTATGTCTATAGACTACACCTTTTTTGCCCTAAACATTATTTATATTAAAATATTACTAGCCTCTTCGGAAATCCTGTAATGTCTTGCAATATTGATATCCCAGCTCCGACTGTTTTAAAGGCCTACGTGCAGGTTAACCAGAAGTTTTGATTAATGGGTACATAAAGCACTCAAAATATGTGTATCATTTATAAAATGTCTCCAAAATAGTGTTAAAGTCCAGTTTTTGTCGTTGTTGTCAGTAACGGGTGTTTTCTAAAAACATTCGTCGATGACGTCATGTTGGGGAGACGTGGTGGAAGGTAGCCTCAGCCAAGTAGAACTATGGCATCTTAGAGGTGGCAAGAACCACAAATAACATGTATGATGGCCCACAGCAGTATAATTTCGAACCTGTCAGACGTGAGAGGGCGAATGGGGAATTGCTGAGAACTGATGGTGGTCAAAGCCAATTAAATGCATGGTCAGAGGAAAATGAGTGGGAAGATGCTATCGTTTAGCACACGCTGGAGCTATGAACAGCAGTGCATACAATAATGACATTTTTATTTATTTTTTACTGTCAATGAATAGCACCGAGTGAAAGTCAACGTTTTCTTTATATCTAGTGACAGTGATTAAGTACAGGTAAACTTAGTCAGAAGATCGAGAAATAGAAGGCATAATGCTAGCTATGGGCTAACTTAGCCTATCGATAGGTAATCAGTGCACTTGCAAATGAGTGCCTGCAAGTATAACCGATCGTGGTGTGACATTATTAAACCATCAATCTAACGCAAATACGACCAGACAGATGTACATTAACACATACACAAAGCACATCGTCCAACTCCGCGGATGCTGACAGACAGCCCACAACAAGCCAAACATCACCACGGCGGGTGTGCGCTCTCTCACTCTTGCACGCCCATACACAATCACTCCAACTTATCCAACTCCAAGGCTAGGCTGCTTCACTAAGACCAGAACTAACCATAAGGCCTTCATAACCATGCAGTATGCCAAAGCCGGAAAGGACAAACGCACAGTCGCACACGCTCATTTTATGCAAAACAATCAGTTCATTGTCATCAACATTCATCAACATCATCAACATTCAGTCACTGCAAAGATTTAAAGACTAGCCTCTTACCATAAGTTAGAATGGACCCAAAGTATGTGATTGATACAGTCTGGTTTAGCTTTCGCTTGCTATCCGTTTTTAGACTTCTCAACATTACGTCTTTCTGGTGTTAGGCGCATATGGCTTATTTGCATACGCGCACAGGATTGGCTGGCCCCGCAAGGCAAATAATATAACATATTTAATTATCTTTCTGTCTGTCTGTCTAGCGGACATTTTGCGATGAAAACAATATCGAATTTGAGATGTCAATCATGGGATATTGCCCAATATCTTGTGATAGCAAACCAATCAAATTGTGCCATTTTAGGAGGTTCACGTGTAGCATATACTAACTATATATAATATCTATGTATTTATCTATGTATCTGTATAATCTGCTGAACACTCTCTTACTAGTCTCTACTCTCAAGGGTCTCAATGCGGCTTTGGTCTGCAGTCTCATCTAACAACCTGCTTGACCCTCTCTTTCCTGGTTCACATCCTACCTGATGAACCGCACCTATCAAGTGACATGGAATGGCTCCTTGTCCAAACCTTGCACGCTTCAAACTGGTGTCCCTCAAGGCTCTGAACTGGGGCTGCTTCTGTTCTCCCTCTATTCCAGATCTCTGGGCTCTGTAATTATATCACACGGCTTTTCCTATCACTGCTATGCTGACGACACTAGACAGTCAATGGAACTGCCCCTGCCTACCTCCAAGCATTGGTGAAGCCACACACCCCAGCTCGATCCCTCTGCTCAGCTACCTCAGCTGGACGTCTGGTACCGCCATCGCTAAGAGCTAGCAAAGATCGATCAGCAAAGTCGCAACTTTTCTCGGTTTTGGGACCTCAGTGGTGGAACGAGCTCCCTACCGTTCTCAGGGCCACAGAGTCGCACACTATCCTCTGAAAAAGACTCAAGACTCACCTGTTCAGAGTCCACCTCGACTCTGCATAACCACCCTCCCCCTTCTGGCCACCATTGTACATTGTATTGTATTGTGTTGTATTGTATTATAGTACTTAACTGTGTAGCAGCTGCAGTAGCTGCTATCATTGCTGTAACACAGGGAATTGGTTAGCCTAGCGATTGTTGTACTTGCACTTGGTTCTATGAACATCCTTACTGTACCGACAGCGATATATTGTTGCACCTCTTATGAAAAATGTACTTATTGTAAGTCGCTTTGGATAAAAGCGTCAGCTAAATGCCCTAAATGTAAAAAAAATGTCTGTATCTCCCCAACGTGACGTCATGCAATGCATTCTGGGGGAAATGAGGATCAATAGCAAACCGCTAAAATAGTACCTACTTTTTCGTATTACATTCCGTTTTGTGATACCTAACAACATTAAATACAATTAATAACAGTTTAAATCGTTATTACCAACAAGCAAATTGCACAAATTCGTTGGAAAATAAACCTTTTCCAAGGGGAGGATAACAGCATCGAAAGAGGTGAAAACCATGATAAATCGGGGCATGTGAAGAGTTTCAGTTATGCCGATGGGGAGATTGTCGGTCTTGTCCACGCCAGTTGCAGGGAGTGTGACGTCACATACGAGACATGAGGTCTTTCGCATTTCAGTTTTCTCTACAGCCTTTAACTGAGCAATTGAACAATAAACGGTCAAACACTTGACATGAAAAATTATAAATCCACAAACAACATACATGTAATCCAGGGCATATAAAGACTGGGAAGAGAAAATAATTACTTTCTCTCCATTGAAACCCATTCATATTTAACGATCTCAAAGGGCTCTACCTGAAGGGGTGGACTTACGAGCTCTATAGTCCACCACAAGACTACTCTTTGTTGCTAAAATGTAATATTACTCTGCTCCTTGAGCCTCCTTAAATGTTTTCATACTTTGTTGCTCAAATTTTATATTACTCTTCTCCTTGAGGCCCCAAAAAAGTCCTTAAAAGAAAGGTCTTATCATAACCCTAAAAGTACACATCATACAATAAATAACAATGCATGGGTTGTGCACGTGTATATTGACTTTTTTTTAAAATTATTATTTATTATAGATAGCAGAACGTTATAGGTTCCTGTCCTTTCACTCCCTGTTTTCTCAGTTACATGCTGACAGAAATCAACTCAATTTGTCCAAGTGTTTGTTATGAAATGAAGCAAAAAAAGACGCTCTCTTTTTTCGGTTGTTCTCGACACATTTCTTCTTCATAGTTTCTTCTATTTGTCTCTTACTCATGCTCCGATCTTTCATCGGTCGATGCTTCGGATGTCGTGAATGCAACGAAATCTATGATGCATCATTGCAGCAGTGTCTATCCCCCTCAGGGTTGAATCTCCAGATATTCAAATGGGTGGAAATGCAGAGGACTTAAAATTATTATGCTTGCTTCATAACGTCAGGAGACAATTATTGTGCTTGCTTCATTTTGTAATAGGTGAACCAAAATTCTATGCGTTGTAAAATTATAGGCAAAATGTAATTATATTATGCACTCAGAAATGTGTTAGATTATGGACCAGGGTTTCCACATTATAGCTGAAATGGCAAAATTTTGTTTTCACATTCTGTGTCTCTGTATTTGTTGGAATATGCATTTTTTCAGTGGTCTTCACGTGGTCCGGAATTTCCACCACAATAGCTATGGGTTTATGTACAACTAGAGGTTGAAAATTTCTAGTATAAATAAAGAGAGTGTAAGTGACATTGGTGGATAGATGACAGAATGGGGAAACATGGTCATTTGGTTGAGAGGTAAGGTTAGGTTTAGGGTTAGGTATAGAGCTTATATTAGCTTGTTTTCATTTATTTTCATTATATGGAAGCAAAATACAGTTAGTAAATGCAAGGATAAAACCTTTTGATTTGAACCAATAAGCATAAGAGATTTTTTCTTTTATTTATTCTCCGGCCCACATGATGAAAGTAGTGGGATAAGGATCACTCATCATAAAGGATTGATGAGTGATCAGAATTTATTCATGCAACCATTGGTGGGATAATGTCTGGCACGCTCCGGTGAAGGTCAACCATTTTGAAATGAGCATTCAAGAGGCGTCATAGAGAAAGCAGCGATGGCTCATCACTCTTCAAGGAGCATCTTTTAGATATGTTGTCTGCCTGGGAGTCATCAATAACAACAAAAGGGAGTGGTGTCATGGCAGACATGAACAGAGGGACACACAGGGACATTATAATTTCTCACGCAACACTTTTGTCTGAAAATGTTACATGTATTCATGCCACAACTGCTGTGTTTAAAGAATATATGTGAGTGCCACACATTAGACTTCCATTTTTCACTGGGCTTGGATCCAAAGCTGCGAGCAGATTCAAACATGGGCCCATACATTTTTCTCAAATAAGTAAATCAGATTTTCATTTTTTAGCATAACGCCATAACAATTTAATTGATCACTGGGATTTTATTACACTACATGTTTAGACATGAAGTGTCTTTTCCTTTCTTGGTACTCCTTGAAGATATAGCTGTGATAAGCCACTTCAGTGAGATTTAGGCACTTATGTTATGTACACATAGTGCCCATAATATCAACTCGACATGAGGGCCGGAGGCGAGCGACGGGCGTGACACTCACCACCTCTTTCACGGGCCCTTAAAACAGGTGAGGAGAACCTAATGTCTAAAAGACTGAATCTGCATAGGACTAAGGCATAGGAAACCTAGGGTAGAAGTGGTGAACACCCAGCAGCCCGTTGTGTACGCTGTGTGATCCCGGCCTTGGGTAAGAAAAGCATAACCGACGTGAAGTTGAACAATCGCTGAGAACTCTGAAGGGACATTATTAAAATAATAAGCCATTGTAAGACTATATAGAGGAAGCAAAGGGCCAGAATGTACAATATTAGGAGCTGTGGGACAGAGGTCCAGCCCAAGAAGGAGACGAGGGACACTATACAGTCTGTCTCTGTTTTAGTTTGAAGTCGAGGGACACTATAGTCTGACTTCGTTTAGGTTAGAAGTCGAGGGAAACAGGTATGGTCTGACTTTGTTTAGGTTAGAAGCCGAGGAACACTTGTGGTCCGGCTTAAGGGGAACTGTGCGTGATAGGAGTCTGGTGGGTCCAGAGAAGATACTCCTTCTTATGATAAGGCGTTGGTTGGGATCCGACACAGTAACACTGATAACCATATTGTGCTACCCTGCTTGAATAGAAAGACTTTTTGTGCAAATAACCCTGCTATCTGCGCGACGCTTGCTTGGTTTGTCATGCTCAATGCTATTTTGATGTGGCTGATGATTGTGGGTGCGGCGGCAGATGGATAATTACATTGACCAAATCAGACAGGAATAGTAGAAACATCTCGCCCCTCACTAGTAAGATGTGAGCAGCTGGGCATATATCTCTGTCCAGACATCCTGTGTGTGTATGATAGAAAGAGTGAGTGATAGAGGCTGTGTGCGTGTCTGTGAGTGTGTGCGTGCGTGTGTGCGCCACACGCACTGGAAACTGGAGAAGCCTGAATGTTCACTTGAGGTTCGCATTAAGAAACATCACTTGTTGCGCCTTGGGGGGAGACAGACGGCTGCGCCTCTCCGAAATGATCAGCCCCATCTTGCTGAACGCGCCTTCCGATGGCACTGACGTGGCGACAACACACATTCTCATGAGGGCCAAGAATAAAATGAGAAACTAAATAAATCTCTTCAAAATACTGCGGTGGAGAACTTCACTAATGAGTGCATGATTAATTCAGTTTAGACGTAGTACTATGTGCCTGCTCTGTTTGCTCTCTCGTAACGAGCACCATACCCCCCCCCCCCATGCTAAATTGAACCCCTGCAACTGAGGCCGCACTTTGACGCAGACCTCGCTCATTTGAAACCCTTGCCCCTGACAGTGTGTATGACTGTGTGTGTGTGTGTCTATTATTTCAGAATGACTTCCATTTATCTCCCTGGACACCCATAGGCTTTCTCCATCAAAATTCCAAACAGGAATGAGAAATATAGTGTGTGGGGGGGCACCAAGACAGGCAGATTGATATACAAATGATTTATAGACACAATCTACAAACCGGCAGAACCTAGCAATTGATGACAGCGACAGGCATAGATACAGTGACAGAGAAGTAACAAATAAACTGACCATCAAGAGGAGAGCGAGGGACAGAGGAGGAGAGGGTAAGACGAAGAGGAGGAACGGAACATGTGGCTGTTGAATAAGGGGGGAGTCAAAAGAGAGACGGATGAGAGGAACTTAGAAAAGTGATGACACATGCTGTATATAAAGGTGGTAACAGCTGGCATGATGTGCTGCTTTCATGGCTTTTGCTGCCTGGATCCTGTTTAATCCTCTGCCAATACTTCCCCCTGAATATCTATGGCTAAACACAGGCTGTGGGTATACTTCAATATCTGTCTAGCAGCCGGTGACAAATAAAAACGCACACACACATACGCCCATGGACACATGCATGTGCAGGTGCACACACAAAATTAATGAATATGAATTAAATTAATGGTTGGTTGTTCATCTTCTGTCTAGCAATCACTATTTGTGTTAAGACCTTACAACATTGGTTGTTATTCCTCCTTTCATTTTCAAACGACAATGACGTAAGTTGCCGCTAAGTTGCCCAATGAGTTTGTTTTATAGTTGACTACACCTGAATGCTACCTGAGTGCTACCTGTTGGCCAATGCCTGTCCAGCATGTCTCAATGATGCACTCCAGGTAACCTCCTACTTAACCCACAGTAAAGAGGGGGTAGGAGCTGAGTGGAAGAGGGGAGGAGAGCTGAATTCACCAAACTTTTTAAATCCCGTGACCCACGTCCAATCCATGTTCTGCGTACTAGATTGGGTGTGGATATATATCGGTTAATATTTGCGATTTCGGCGTGGCCCGATTAGTAAAAACACACTCTTAACATAGCCTAGACCAAAGGATAATATGGCAAAAAGGACCATCAGTAGGACCATCATAAAATCGTTTTTTTACTGACTGGAAGGGGGAAATCAGGCACCAAGTCTGGCTAATTATCCTTTATTATCTGTTGTTTGAACCCAGCATTGGAGGCTGTATGTCCTAAAACAATGTCACTTTGAGGCAAGGTAATGTTCTTATAATCCTTATTCCACAGGTCGTCGAGTATGTGACCTTGACTTTGGCTGCTCACATCCTAAAAAAAAAACACCTTTTAATTATTGAGGACATTAATCTGTGCACAGATTGTTTTGTTAAGGGTGACTGTTTTTAGCATCCAAGGCTCCCATGTTGTTTTACAGCCCCAGTGTCCACTGCCAGCTGTGTGACAGGGCTGCGTGCTCAGTAATTAATGTAGTGCAATTAAGTACGTAATCAGGCCACTCACTGGATGAGATTGACCTGCATTCACCTCTTTTATCGATCTTTTAATGCAAACAAATTGCTTGCAGAAAACTATATATTACTTTCAGTTCAATTATGTAGATCCCAAACGGAATTGAACCATTTAAATGTTTACATGTTGTGACAACCCCACGCCGTCAGCCAGGGACCAGCCCCCTCAGTGCCATGGACAGCGCCCTTCCCGAGGACAGGTAGTGGACGGGAGGTATACACCCCTCTGCACAGATGTGGAAGGGTGATTAGATCAGGAGAGCCCAAACAAACAAGCCTTTTCTGTTCCCAGTGAGCCTGGCGAAACGTGAGGGGTTCCCCCGCCGACACAGACGACGTACCAATCAACCGAGGAATGCAGAAACGTGAGCCTGTCTACCTGTTTTTCGTTTGAGAACTGATCGTGGACGACGAGGGGGTTGCGCCAACGTGATAGCAATAATCATAAATATTATGAACATCACATCAAAAAAGGGGCTTTCAAATCTTGTCCAAGGTAAAAAATCAAAGACAAAAATGTACTCCTTTGTCTCCTTAAATTCATAATGCAAGCAGAAGTTTATTTCATTCACATCTTCTTTTGCATTCTAAAAAGTTTTTGCACTTCCTTTTGAAAAGTTTGATGGCTCAAAACAGGGGAAAAAGATTTGTCCCAGAAAAAGAGAAACAATACGAAACAGAGGTCACATATTTGGCCTCAACTGACGTTGTCTACTCTTCCACTTCATCCCAGCGGTCTATACATGATAGATAACTATAGATGGCTCTGTGGGGTGTTGGCTCTTGTGATTCACGGAACACAACAGCTTTTTGTCGCTTAGGTTTATGTTTCCTCCAAGAGAAATCCATTCTGAAGGGTTTTTTAATATAGTTTAACAAGAGAATCATGGCGCATTAATGACACTTTTAGACTATGTTCTTTCAATAAAAATATAGATTGACATTCTTTCTTCTTATTTGGGAACTTTTGTTTGGCTATCTGCAAGTTTATGTTTTCAAAGTGAACATTCCAAAGCTTTATTTTATAAATACATTTTGTTGATCAAGATAATGACAAATTAATGCTGCTTTCAATGTATTTGACGCGTGCATTGACAAAGTAGCCTACTCTTGGGAGTGAGCTAGAGACCCGGGGTCTCCTAGAGTCCTGGGGTCTCCAGCTCACAAAGCATCATCAAATGCACCATTTAAACACACTGGAAATAAAAGGTATTTCAATAAATGAATCCAATCCTTGGAGAGAGATAGGAACTCAGTCATTACACCTATTAACCAGGGGGCGCCTCGGAAGGGCTCTGAGAAATTCTCAAATCTCTGAAAAAAGGTGGCTAGGCGCAGCAACGTTACCCAACCCTCAGTGTCACACCGGGCTTCACTTCAGAGTGGCCCGGCATTTCTGCAAGCACTAGAAATAAACTGACACCTGGGATAGTCTTTCCTGGGACTTATGGGAACGTGTGAATGAATTTTGCCATCTCTATCCATCTTGACAGGGCACAAAAAGGGGTGTGACCTCTAATCTTAGAGTAAATAGGGATAAAACAGCGTTGGTTTAAATTCCTGGGGGTATTCCACGAATGGAGGTTTAACAAACACAGAGTTAACGCTGAACTCTAGGTTGATTGACCCTGTGCCAATTAAATCAGAGCTGTCGGTTCCAACACGGGTTATGCATTAGTTCAATCAACATGGGGTTGGTTAACACAGGGTTGTGCGCGTCCACGCCAAACCTATAAAGGTTTGGAAACCCTGAATTGGCAAAACGGGCCGCTTATTTCAATGAAATGGAGCTCCAGGTTCTCCTGGAGAGCAATGACGAAGAGATGGACATTATCACGAGAAAAGGGAACGCTAAAGCCTCTGCAACCCAGAGAACAAAAGCCTGGCAGCGGATCACTGACAGCGTAAATGCGTAAAGTTACATGTCAAAAGCATGATCCTTAATATTTGAGCCATGAATCTATTGATATTCATTGCATTCTTAACATTCCTACCACAAAACCCTTTTCTTCTAAAAAAATATGTACTCCGATGGCTCCCAAGCAGTCAGCGGATCAAGTAAAAATGAAGTGTTAAAACATGGTAAGCTGCTAAGCTTTTCCCACCATCGTATTGGTATATTTTGTCAGTCCAGCATTTAAATTGTCATACCATATTTGTCACTCCTGCATTTAAATATGCCCTTTTTTTAAGCCAATCGTAAAAAGGCTGACAGTTGGCAGACTGGAACTGGCCCTCAAATTGTCTTGACCCTGGTGGAGGAGCTGGCAATAGACATAAATTCAGGGTGCTCTGGCATGAAGGGGGTACCTGGAGGTACCTCCCTGAGAGTCAGGGGCCATGTGAGGGTACCCCATTGGTTGAATGTAGGTTTTTCTGTTTTTTAGATTTAGTTTGTTCTTCAAAGTAACACATGCAAACCGTGTGCGTGCCACAGCGCAAATGTTCCAATTGTTGTTGTTTTTTGGTAACTGGGTAGAAACCTAAAAGAATCAAAAACAATTCAAAACAATTCATGAACTTCACAGATCAAGATTGATTAGTGCTTGTAATGGAGCTGCCGGCTACGATCTAAAATTCTCCAGTGAATGAAAGTCAGTTAGGACTATTTTATATTTTCTTTTGTAAGCGCCTCTCGGCATACTCAGCCAATATTGCTCTTTGTATGATAGGAGGCCAATGAAAATCTTGGTTCCGAAGTGGATGGGTCATCTGAAAGGACTGAGATGTGCTTAGCATCTCCAACATTATAGAGAAAACTACCATCTGCAAAAAACGGAGGGCTACGCAAATAGTCTGGAGTGGACGGAGGCCAGGTCCTCGATCGGTAGTCTTGGCTATGTAAGGCTGGAGAAGACTATTTAAATATATTAAAGATTTGCGCGAGAATCTATCTCTCCAGCAATAAGTCATCCGGATATGCTAAGATGTCGAGCCGTGGTCTTATTAATGCTCCCGGTGGATTGCACGAATAATTTGCGCTCCGATATCGCCTCTCACCAAAAGGGCATGCCATTGTGAACACATGAAATCTGCGGTGAACGCGGGTTTAAATACCCAAAACCGGGTTATGTTCCAAACTTAACCTGCGCAAAACCTGCTCTGACCAGGTTTGATTCAGAGCTTATGTTTCTATAGGAACTAACATACCGTGTTCATTTTGGAACGGAAAACCTAGGGTTACCGCAAACCCTGGGTTAACATACCCGGTTATGTGATAAAACCAGCTTTGTGGAACACTCTGCTGTGGGTGCGATGGAGATCACGTCGACATCTGGAAGACCGACTATGACAGAGACCAGGGGCCTCATGTACTAAGACTTGCGTGGATTTCATACTGAAACTTGGCGTACGCCAAAACCCAGAAACTGTCTTACGCACAAATAAATTCAGATGTATCAAAGTGTGCGAACGCATGGATCCAAGCACGTTTCTTTTGTACATCTCGATCAACGTGGAATTGAGCGCACATGCCGAGGTGCCAAACTCCTCCCTGTCCACGCCCTCATTTAAATATGCAATTTTATGTAAATAGGCCTCTGGATCTGAGATTCACCTCTTAATCCGATCACCTGGCACCATGAACAGAGGCAAAAAACGAAACTTCACGGAGTCCGAGCTCGAGATTTTGCTCCATGAGGTAGAAATGCGCAAGCATATGCTATTTGGAACCCTGTCAACAGGGATAAATACCAAAACAAAGAGAAGTGAGTGGGAGCGTGTTTGCGAGGCCGTCAATGCAGTGGGGTCTCAGCAGCGCACACACTCTGAAATTAAAAAAAAGTGGTCAGACCTCAAGGTGGAGGTGAAGCGGAGGGTTTCTGCCCACCGCCGAAGCGTGACCGCAACAGGTGGGGGGACGGCAGTGGGGGAACTCTCCCCCTTCGATTTGAGAGTGGCCGCTTTGGTCGGTGACACAGCTCTCACCGGAGTGGTGGGAGCCCATGAAGGGGACACTGATCATCCCCAAGGTAAATATGCTGAAGTCATAAATGCTGTAATTATACTGGTCATACAATTGGCTGCTTACAATACACATAAGTCGTGCGTAAAGATGCCAGGATATTAAAGACTTTGACTCGTGTTTATTAACTTAAATTTTTTATTTTTGAATAGACAAGCAAGGAGAGGGCACGGACAACCCCTGGCTCCTGGCTGTGTGGCGCTCTAGGGCCGGCCTCAGCTCTGCGCACAGCTCCAGTAATACTGGCCTGGGGAAACGAAATCGGCTCATGAGCCAATCATCATCATTTGCGAGCAAGTCCTCGCGTTCCCTAAATATACGTTCCCTTCGGATTTGACCATTTGCGATGTCCTCTAACAACGCTAACGCTGCCATTTTTAAAACAATTTTCTTCATCCATTGCGCATGCTTTTATAGCCACCCATATAATTGCAAGGTGTGTTAATTGTTCATTAGTGTGTCTCTGATGTGCAAATCACTCTGATGAGTCATTGTTTTCACATTTTTTCCCAGTTTCCCAGCGTCACCTCTAAGTGTCGCCAAAGGAACAATAGCTGTAGAAACGTGCGTACGACAGCTCTGGAGCTGGCGTGGGGACCACACATTTTTACGGTCATTGCACGTTTTGTACATCTGAACGTGAGCGTGGAAAAGGACGTACGCCACGTTTTTGTGCGTACGCAACCTTAGTACATGAGGCCCCAGGGCTCCTGTACCATAGGTGGTACTATATAAATCTTATACACTGAAATAATTACATACAGAATATTTATTGAATATAATTAAACATTTTATGAATATATAGATTTTTTTTTATTTTTTTTACCATGACATTGCGCCGGTTATGGTCATCCGGAATCCACTTTAACACAAGTTATATTTAGAATTGGCAACGTGTTTTGCAAGGGTATTAAATTTAGAGTTTGTCATTAGTGAAAAACAAATTAAAAGAAATTTAACTTGAAATGGCATGGCTCTCTCACGATTTAAGCCCGATTTTGCCCCGATTCGTTCATCGCAGACAAATTTGGAGTCGTACACGATTTTGAAAAGTCGGCGACGAGACGAGGTCTTGTAATTTGACATGCTTGCGATCTGCGATGTTTTCATTTGCAACGTTCGAAAATCGCAGTGTTTATCAACTGACTTCACTGCACTATGCTGAGAAGGTACACAATAGCTTAACTACTACTGTAATAAATGCCATCAATAGCAAGAAGATGAATGCTTATAAAGAAAACGTGAGAAAATGGAACAACATAATGGAGACGACTTTGGTGGAAATGTGGCAGCCACGTCCCTGTATTTTCAATGTGTCCACGAAGGAGTTTCATGATATGGTGAAAAGAGATACAGCCCGGCGAGAAATAGCCGACGCCCTTGACCTACCCGGTAAGTTTGGACCCAACAGCTGTTGACGTGCTAATAGCTATCATAACCATAACCATCATAAACCTCAAACTGGCCTGACTCAGCCAGATAAACTGTTGAAAAAATAAAAATAATCAACACCGTTGTAATTAATAAATAGTATAGTAGTAGTAGTTGTATAATAGTATAAATAAATAGATAGTATATAATAAATAGTATAAACAAATTGATAATAAATAAATATCAATAAATAAAATGTTCAAATCATATCCCCCTGCCAACGGATCCTTCAGCAGATTCAAAATATGCCTTCAGCAGGTCACGCTGGTCTTCAGCAGTGGTTGTGGCATTCCGCTCCCTGCTCAATACTCAAGAATCTTGACTTTGGCATTGAGCAGGGCGTGGAATAATGAACGATTTGGGGAAATAATCGAATTGCGATTATTTTGACCAATATTACGATTTAATGTGTGATTTTTATAATTTATTAAGGTCCTTATGTTGTGTATTATTCACAAAAAAATAAATAAAATCATTCTTTAGTATGACCAACACAACATTGGAAGCAGTCAACATAAAAAACTTCTCTTTCCTTTAGGGCAGGCCGATTTGTTGCGATTAATTTATATTACAAACTTCTTTATTTAACTATTGAATTGTAAAATACAAATAAATGAATCATACTGATTTCCTGTCAGTAACGGTCAGTGGTGATTTCAGAGTCTGTGGGGGCCATAGGCAAAAATTCCTATGGGGCCCATCCAACCAACTTTCATCACCATTATGTTATAAATAATCTGCCCCAGTGTCTTGTACAAAAACCTTTTATTTAGAAAAATATATATAAAAAATAATAAAATCTTAATAAAATTATAAGGCCATACATAATGTAGTCATGCAAACTCATAAGCCATGAAAGAGGTGAAATGTCCGAAAACAAACCCCTGTAGGGGGGGGGGTCTTGGGGCCACCCCCCGGCCCCCCCCCCCCCCCCCGAAGATTTTTTTGTGATTTGAACATGTAAAAGAAGCAATCGGGTATATTTTTGTGAAGAGAATTTCAGGACAAACACAACTTTTATTTCAGTTCCGATGATTAGCAAAATGAGCAAAACAAGTGTGGAAAGTATGTCTGATTTTTGCTTTTTGTTTTTATTTATTCATCCACTTCTATTTTGACTTTGTATTTATTGCTTACCTGTCCGAAACAAAGACAATCAATCAATTTCCATTATATTATAAATAATCCAAACAAAACAATGTCTTGTACAAAAAACATTTATTTAAATATATACTGTATATATAACATCTGTATATATAACATCTGTATATATATATAACATCTTCAATTGTTTCACAATACCATTACATTTTTAATTTCCAGCTTGGCTGACGGCAATCATATAGGGCTCTTACAAAATGTCCCCACATTTTTGTGAGGGGCACACCAGCTAATTTTTTTTCTAACCTTTATAGATGACACATCCAGTTAGAAACGGACCGTCACTCTCCACGGTCACGGAACTGCTACCAAATTAAAAATGCTGTTTACGGGCCTTTGCTAGGGCAAATGCTGCCACTAAGTCCTCAAAATCTAAACTCCTTCGCACATTGTGCTCTATAGAAATAAGAGCCAGTCCTGAAAGTCTCTCTTGAGACATGCTTGACCTGAGATAAGTTTTTATTAGTTTTAAAGCTGAGAAGCTTCTCTCTCCAGAGGCAACAGTGACTGGAAGAGTTAGTAGCAGATGAAGGGCAATGCTGAAGTTTCCATAGATATCTAGGAGAGGTTCCTTGTAAATGTTATCAAGCATCTTTCCGTTATACTTAGCTCATAAATAATCTTGCTCTACTTACCACTGCCTTGCCGTCTTTCTTCTTCATATTCTTTTTTTCCCTTCTTTTTTCGTTTGAAGAGAAAGATAACTTCTCTTCATTTTCGTTTATTCATTGCATTTGAATATTCGAGAAGAAATGTAACGAATCATGAGTGACACAGATTGATGGGAATGACAACTAGGGATAGGGATCATTAATATTTATTGATATCGATTCCATTTCCGATACTCCTTAACGATCCAAGTCTTTATCGATACCACTATCGATACTTTTTTATTAATTGGTGGAAATACGGCCCTTAAGGGGATTGTCTCAACTTGTCGTTGAGAGAGTTGTCTCAACTTGTCCTGAGGTAGCTGCAGTCACTGATGAGTCATTAAGTTTGTCGGCCCTTGGGGGGCCCCCTGGCGGCTTGTTGACCCAAGCAGTTGCCTGCCTTGCCTGTTCACAAGCTCCACATCTGGTAACGGTAACAAATCACTTCCTTTTTTTTTATCGCAGCCTTTGTGATTTGCATACCGCGTGCTATTACATCGCGATTTTGATTTGAATTCGATTAATCATTCAGCCCTGTCCAGCCCACCTCTTCGCCATGTTCGGGCAATGACCCTGTGGTTCTTGTCCTCTGTGTCCACAAAGGCTGGAGGCACGTAGGCCCCTGATGATTTTTCCCTCAGGAAATTGTAGAGGGCAAGGGCAGCAAGGGTGATGTAAGTAACCTTATCTGGCTGAATAGAAATATTGGTCAGGAACACACGTGATCTATTCGCCAAAATACCAAATGCGTTTTCCACAGTTTGCCTGCTCTAGATAATCGGTAATTGAAAATTCGCTGTCAAAGATCAAGGTTTCTGTGGGAATAGGGCTTGATAAGGTCGGAACGGAGGGTGAAGGCTTCATCGCCACCAAACATGTAGGGCATGATTAAGGCCCCGTCCACACAAAGCCGATTTCATGGTGAAACCGCAAAGGTCTTGTACGGTTCGGCCTTCCGTCCACACGAAGCCAGCGAATCCGCTGACCGAAACCGTAAACTTCTGAAACCACCCTCGGAGGTGGTTTCAAATCTACCCGGTTTCGTTTTGGATTCGTGTGGACGCCTGAAACCGCCTGAAACCGACTGAAACCGTAAACCACGTCATCGCCCCACCCCTCAACCCTCTATCCAATGACTGTTAAGCCCACGGTCAACATTCTGTTGCAATTTAGTTACTTTATAATATAATGTGAGCCGCAACAGCATCTCGCACTCATGGTCAGACCAGACAAATAACTCCACCTTCTTCGCGTTCGCCATCGTAGAAGAGCTGTTTGTTTGTGTTGTTAGTGGTTCGGGGGGCAGCCTTTATGCGCATGCTCGCCTCTTCTTATTATTTATTTTTCTTCTGTATTTCTGTAGCAGAAGCAGCGCCCCTTATGGGGCTGGAATGTGTACTACAGCGTTTCTACAGATCTACTCCGTTTCGCTTGACTCCGTCTTTACAGAGATGCTCCGAATTTCCGAAACTTTGTTGAGGCTTCGTGTGGACGGGGCCTCAATAGGTATTTTAAAGTGGCTCCGGCGACAGTGGCACCTGGAGACCTCGACCACACCCTGGAAGGTCTCAAGGAAGGCTTCGTTTTATGGAGGTGGATCTGGGGCACGGCTCCAGCCGCTATGTGCCCGTCTCCGCCTCTGCTGGAGGTGACGAATTCCGGGAGGATAGCCCGATCTGACAGCAGGGACTGAGCTATCTCTGCCAGCACCTCATTCTGGACTGGCTGAAGCTGACCCTGTCGCTCCGACATCTGGGCCAGGTGGCCCAGCATGTTTGCCAACGGCAACTGATCCATCTTTCATCCATTTTTTTTGCCAGCAGCTCGGAGGTGGGGGCCCGGGTCTGGACCCAGCTCCGGCGACATCGGCGAATGAAGCCCTGGACTGATGGAGAGGAAGCCTCCCTTTCCAGAGCCGGGAACAGAGGTGCGTAGGCGCACTGGAAGGGGGAGAGGCCCGTGGCGGAACTAGTCAATGAGCTCCATAAGAGCCGCTCAGACCAGGACGACGGGTGCTGAGACCTCATACAACGAAGGGATGTCTCCATCTCCTGGTGCTTACGCTCTGTTTGGCCGTTGTACTGGGGATGGTATCCCGAGGACCGGCTGAGCGAGCAGAATTCCTTCCAGAAGGCCAAGGCGAATTGGGAACCCCGATCATCGACCACGTCAACTGGGAGGCTGTGGAGCCGGACAACGTGGGTCAGCAGCCTCTTTGGTCAATGG
>OLKM01001584.1:32500-40000 GCA_900291075.1 Melanogrammus aeglefinus
AATGTGATCTGTGAGAGATTAGGTCTCCTAACAGACCGTGATGAAGCTCATGTTCCTCCTCATCCTACTCCTCGCAGCTTCATGCAGACAGCAGGGCTTAGCACTAACACACATGCATAGAGAGGATGTATAGTGGTAAGACCAATGTTTGAGCGGCCCGACACAAAAAGGCATTGCAGCTCAAGGGAGGAGCTGATTGCTGTATGAGTGCCCACGTCAAGATGGAGGCTAAAGAGAGAGAGCAAGAGAAAAACGAGGAGAAAACACTTCCAGAGATTAAACCTGACTTTGTGTGTGTGTAGTTTGTGTGTAATTGTGTAGGCATTCTAAGCACCTTTTCCAATCTCGAAATTTCACTTTATTTCATTTTAATTTGCATGGTATTTCTTATTTGTATTTGTGTGTGTGTGTGTGTGTGTGTGTGTGTGTGTGTGTGTGTGTGTGTGTGTGTGTGTGTGTGTGTGTGTGTGTGTGTGTGTGTGCGTGCGTGTGTGTGTGTGTGTGTCTGTGAATATGTGCGTGTGTTTGTGTGTGGGCATGTGTCTCTGTCCACGCCTCCACGTGCATGTGTGTGTATAGGCCTTGGCCCAACGTCCATTATGGATTAGGGATGGGTCTGCCCTATTTTTGTTCTGTGTGCAATCTATCATTAATGGACGTCCAGAGGACTGAATGAATGTGGAATGTGGATATGCAATGAGAAAGACATCACCCTCCACGCGCAGCCTTGCATATCCAGGAAACAAGTCTTAATCCGCCATTATGTGGGTGGCCATTTGCACAAGACATCCCATTCATCACATACAGTTGATCCATTGACCAGCTCTGACGGGGGGATCCCGAGGCGTTCCCAGGCCAGGGTTGAGATATAATCTCTTAACCTAGTCCTGGGTCTTTCCCAAGGTCTCCTCCGCACTGGTCGTGCCTGGAACCTCTAATCCGAGTTCCTCAAGTATTGCTGAGCTTCTCATCCTATCCCTAAGGGAGACGCCAGCCACCCCACTGACAAAAAACCTATCGGCGAGACCCCTGACCATCACTGCCACCCGTGTGGCATCGCGCCCGACCCCAGCAGGTCTTCCTGCAGGTTTTGGGACCACAGGACAGAAAGGGGGGGTTGCCATGTTGCTTCTTCGGGCTATGCCCGGCCGGGCCCCGTGGCAAACCCGACAGGGCTTCCTCCGGGCAGGGTCTCCTCCTCCTCTTGCGATTGTTCATGGGGTCTTGGTGAACCGTTCTTAGTCTGGCCCCTAACCTAAGACCACTCTGCTCCAGACAACACAGCCCTCAGGTTCATGGAGACACGCAAACCTCTCCACCACGATAAGGTGACGGTTCCCAGAGAGGGTAGGGAAGACTGGCAAGTCTGTGCACTGATCTGTTGGCAGGACAGGAGTGTGTGTGTGTGTGTGTGTGTGTGTGTGTGTGTGTGTGTGTGTGTGTGTGTGTGTGTGTGTGTGTGTGTGTGTGTGTGTGTGTGTGTGTGTGTGTGGTGTGTGTGTGTGTGTGTGTGTGTGTGTGTGTGTGTGTGTGTGTGTGCATGGATTGTTCCATTAAAATGTATTAAGTACCTATGTCAAGCTTACCCTTTGAAAGATTGGGAAGATTGGACAGGCGTGTCTAATGATTGGGAATTATGTCTAAGTTGAACAAAAACTGATGTTTATCATGCGTATGATTCTTTGCAGCTGAACCAACAGTGACACAGAGAGGAACAAATGCATGCACACACAAACACACACACACACACACACACACACACACACACACACACACACACACACACACACACACACACACACACACACACACACACACACACACACACACACACAGACTGCCATATAGTAGGATTATATTTCAGGCGGAATATCAGGAAGAAAATAAAGAAAAAGTGGTAGAAGAAGAAAAAAAGAAGGAAGAGAAATATAAAGTAAGAGAAGATCCATTTGATCCCCAGAGGATAGAAAAGAAATAGTGCCTTTGCCATGTAACTTATGAAGCTTGTATGATTCACCTCCTCACTGTGCAGTAGAAGTGGTACCAGAGGCACCACGACGCTGCTGCTAGGAGAAAGCATCGCACTGGGTGCAGATGAAGGCAAAGTGCAGAGCAGGGGTTTTTTCTAACCTTGGATTGCCCTAATTATACAGAGCATTGATTTTTACAACGCTTCCATAGATTGATTAGGAGAGCTGAGGCACCGCCCAAAAGGAAGGAACCATTTACCTCCCTGCTCCCACCTCCTTCCTGCTCCACTGACCCGCACTGGGAGTATACCTCAGCCCTGGCTTCACTTCTGTTTATTCTTTGTTTCCTTTCCTTTTCTTACCTTTCCTTTAGATTTATTCCACACACATTTAGTTTCATTGCCTTTCTGTACATTTCCATTAGTTTTGTTTCCATCCTGGCCATTTCCCTTTATTTCTTCTCTTTATTTCTTCTCTTATTCTCTTTCATGCCGTCACCTTTCCATTATATCATTTTATTTTCTTGAATTTCCTTTCCCCTCTTTCATTCAGTTTGTTTATTTTTTAATAACCTCTCTGTGTTTGCCATTGATTAATCTCCTGTACATTATCTGTCTTCTTTTATGTATTCTGATCTTCAATTAATCATTTCTAATTTCCTCCACACACACAGACACACACACGCACACACACACACACACACACACACACACACACACACACACACACACACACACACACACACACACACACACACACACACACACACACACACACACACACACACACACACACACACACACACACACACACACACACACACACACACACACACACACACACACACACACCTCCTCGATAGCCCTCTTTCTGGCCCTGCTCCACACACACACTTTCTTTAGCGCTCTTTTGCAGTGTCACACCCCCATACTCTTCACCCCCCCCCCCCCCCCCACCTGATATTCCATTGATTATTCCTGTTGCCCTCATTGCACAAACCTACACTTCCTATCAGAAGATGAGGTTTGGTCTGGGGGGGGCATGTATATATCTTACTACTATATAACAGCAGGCCTGTCGGACAAGTTACTGCATGTGTGCCAAGCAGCCTGCAGCTCACACAGTCATAGCACGCACGCACACACCGTGCGTACACACACACATACCACATGAACACACAAGCACACACGAACGCACATACACGCATAATAATAATAATAAATCAAATTTATATAGTGCTTTCCCCAGTGCTCAAAGACGCTTCACAATCGCTTCATAAGCTAAATCATAAGAAACAAAAAAAAGCTAAACAAAAGAAACGTAAACAAAAAAGTTTAAAGGTTAAAAGCAAGGGTGAAAAGGTGTGTTTTAAGGGCAGTTTTGAAAGATGAAAGAGTGTTGGCATTGCGGATGTCGTTGGGGAGGGCAATCTAGAGGGGGGGGGGGTGGCTGCAACAAAGGCTCTGTCTCCCCAGGACTGGAGGACGGTCCTGATGGGTTGCAGAAGGTTGGCACCGGCGGACCTGCGACAACGGGTAGGGGTGTGGCGGTGAAGGAGGTCAGAGAGGTAGGGGGGCGCCAGGTTGTTGAGGGCTTTGGAGGTGAAGAGCAGTATTTTGAAATCAATTCGGTATTTGACGGGAAGCCAGTGGAGGCCTTGAAGGAAAGGGGTGATGTGGTCTGAGCGGCGGGTGGATGTGAGCATACGGGCTGCGGAGTTTTGAAAATATTGCAGTTTGTTAAGTAAGTGTTTTGATGAGCCGTATAGGAAGGAGTGTTTTTGTAATGGGGGAGGAATGAGAGAGTGATACCAAAGATGAGGATGTGAGTGGAGGGGGTGACAATAGAATCATCCAAATTAAGTGAGAAGTCCTGAGTGAAGTGGGTGAGGGAATTTGGGCCAATGATGAGGATTTCTGAATTCTTGCAATTTAGTTTGAGGAAGTTGTGTTGCATCCAAGTTTTGACATCAGTGAGGCAGGGGGTGAGGGTGCAATGAATGAGTGGCTGCAGAGATGGTGTTGGTGGAGAGGTAGATCTGAGTGTCATCAGCGTAACAGTGAAAATGGAGGCCGTGTTGACGGAGAATTTGACCAAGTGGGAGGATGTAGATGATGAAAAGTAGGGGACCAAGTACAGAGCCCTGGGGGACACCATGAGAATTTTGAGAGAATACATACATTTGTCTAAAAATGTGTTTAGAAAATATCCAGGATAACAATAGTTAACAATTCTAGCGCTGGGTATCGTGGCCAATTTCAAATAAGATAACCGAGGGAAAATGTCCCCTTCATGGTCAGTGTGTTATCATTGCTAGTAAGTGGTGTCAGTGCTATTGTAGATTCTTGCGATTCTTGTGTGTGTTGTTTTAATTTCCCCTTTAGACTCATGCCAGGCCAGTGAAGACATGTCCTTCACCGTGAGCTTTAACATGGTCCCTTCAAGTGGTGTGTCTAAAAATGGCGCCTCTATTATATTATTTACGGTAGCCAGTGATGGACTGGGGTAAAAAAAAGGCAATTTCATTTGCACCCAGCCTGCCATGGTGCCTGTGCGCGCAACTTGCAAATACAACTTTTCACGTACAAAAAAAAACCAGCACTTTTGATAGCCCCAGCGATGGTGAACTTAAAGTTAAAAGTCATCGTTAAACAACTGCACCAAAAAAAGGACATATCAATGCATAAAAAGTTCATAGATCATCAGAGCCAGCCGCTCCATAATAAAAACATGTCTTACCGTCATGCAGGTAACAAAGTACAAAGGACGTTGCTCTTCTCCGCAACCCTGTCTATCACGTCATCCGAATCCAAGATCATAAAGACCTCTTTCTCTGTCGCCATCAATGATGGCGACCCAGTATAGCTTCCAACTTCCACAGTGTAGCTTCCATCTTCTAACAACCCAAAACAGGCAGACGCGGTCTAGTCTACTCGATTCGGTCTTGAAATTCCCACAAGTCATTGGTTCGTTAAACTTATATTTGGGCTATTACATTGCTCCTGGCAACTTTGGGCAAGCTCTATACTCGATTATCAACGAAAAAAAGGGTTTTCATGCTGAAAAAAGACCCTGGGTTAAATTTTTGCCGGAATTACACCTTAATATCATGCTTAAGCCATTGAAACATAAGTAGGATTTTGACAATTGAGTGTGTGTGGTTATAAAATATAAAATCACAGCCCATACAATTGATCTCAAATTAATATTGAACTTGAAGATTTGAGTAAAATCTAAGTTACTGTCTAAGTTACTTACTAAATTACTGTCATCTTTCACATTGAGAATAAGGTAAGCTTGTCTTCTGTTAAAGTCAGTCTAATTGTTAAAAAATAATAATAAATGTGGCTAAAAGAAACAGCTGAAGGTCATAATTACAGTCAACTTAATTAATTCAAAATGGTATACAAATCCAAGGCGCTGCAAGCAGGACACACTGTTCCTGAGGATAGAAGACTATAGAAAACATAAACCTGACCGCGAAACTCATGGACATGACATTTTTAAGTGCCCAGTTGGTCACCGTTAAGTTTTAAAAACTGCTGTGCCCGCTGACACTGCTAACTGTGATGCAGTAGAATTAAAGGTCCCATGGCATGCTACTTTATGGATGCTTTAATATAGATATTAGTGGGCCTCCTAACATAGTATTTGAAGATGTTCCCGAAATTCAGCCATGGTGCAGAATTACAGCCACTACGAGCCAGTCGCACGTTGAACTTTTCCCAAATGCGCTGTTTTGGTGTCTGTAGCTTTAATGCAAATGAGGAGGAGAGAGGCGGGTCAAGGAGGACGGTGGGTGTGTGGCCCTGAGCAGGCTGCGGGCAGCAGGCAGCGCTTAGGCACCACCGCCTCCTGCAGCGGGCAGCGCCGAGGTGGTGGTCCCTCGGCAGCGGTCAGCGGGAAGCGGGGCTCAAGCGGGAGACAATCGCGGGCAACAATCCCTTTCCCCTCCATGTTGTGGTTCATGTACTTTAGGGAGTCAAAGCCAAAGTTCCTTTCCCCCAATTCCTTCTCAACCATGGCTGAGATAACCCCCACTACGAGTCTCGTTGTGGAAATACCAGAGAGGAGAGTCGGACGTGCTATGCGCCATAACACCAATAGCAGAACGGTTATCCAAATAACAAAGAAGTGTACAACACTTGCGTTACAGTCCTTAAGATCTATATCTTAATAATATCATATATTACATAGATATCTACATAATATAATACATATTATCACGGCTAAAAGCTGTGTGTCCCCCAGACGATATTATGAATCACAAACGACTGCGTCGGATTCTCCGACGTCTCTGGTTCTTCCACTTCCACATGAATCTGAAGAAGACTGAACTGCGCGCTGCCCGCTGCCGGGCGGTGGTGCTTCGCGGTGGTGGTGCCTCGAGGCAGTGGGCTGCGTTGGCTGAGATAACCCCAAATACAGTCTTGTTGTGGAAATACCAGAGACGTCAAAGAACGGACGTGTTGTGTGCCAGCAGAACAGTTATCCAAACAACAAAGAAGTGTGCAACACTTGCGTTACAGTGTGTGTAATCACACACACACACAGCCACACACATGTAGCGCTCGCGCGGTCGTAGCTCATTGGTGGGCCAAAAACTCTCTGGGCTGGCAAGGCAGAGAAAGGGGAGGTGGCATCTCCCCTCATGACGACGTACGGGAAAAAATCCTAAACGGCGCGTCTGAGGTTTGTTTTTTCAAAGGCGGAGCAGAATGCCTAGTGTCCGTTTTACCCCAACAAAATTTCTAGCTACTGGGGGAGCATAGGTAGGCTATGGGAACTCATATTAATGTTAGAAAACCCCAGAAAGTGAAATTTTCATGCCATGGGATTTTTAATAAGACACTCGAAATTCCTGTTTCCATCAGTCCTGGTTGGGGGCTTTAGCTGTTCCTGCGAAGAGAAAGTCAACAACGCAGGACATGATCTATTTAAAGATGCAAATCCCTTTTATTGATTAATTGTTTAAAGACTGATAAACATACGGTTACCGTAATCATACAGTAATCATTTGTGTGTAATTGGCCTAACTTACCCCACAAAGCAACAAAAAATCCAGAATAATTTCATGCAAAGATGGCTGCTAGTCCCTTTCGACCCTTTGACTCTCCCTGATCTGTCTGATTTAGATTTAGATTTAGATTTTATTTAAAATATTATATACAATTACAAGAGTGGATTAAAAAGGAAAACAAATACGTGTTATGATTGCATGTTGCTCACAACCTTTATCACCACTCTGAAGCCAAATTACTCTTACATAGTTAGTTGAAACGTATGTCTAAAAAAACAATGTGCACCCTTTGGAATTGTGTGTTTTTCTGCACTGATTGATTATAAAAATGAGACCTGTGGATACCTGATTGTCACCAGGAGCACTGGCTTAAGGGTTTTCAATGAAGACAATTTAAGCAGGACAATTTTTCTCTTGTGCTAACATGTCACCTTGAGCAATTAGCATAAAACATCTGGACCATCATACCATGTAGAAATCCACACAATCCAGAAAACGCTAAAAACATAT
>OLKM01001584.1:52500-65000 GCA_900291075.1 Melanogrammus aeglefinus
ATAGTCAGTGTTCCCCAATCTGTTTTTAACCAACCTGTTGGTTTATCAGAAACGTAAAAAAATAATAATAATGATGTTTTGGATCACAAGAAAAAACGTGCTCTTTATCACAATCCATCTGTGTGTCACCTGCTGAAAACAGAAGGCTGTGCTCGTCTTTGTTGTGTAGTGAGGCTGTGAGTTAAGGAAAATGGCCGTTTATCTGGCCATGTTGTGTGTTTCTTTGTCTGTGTGTGTCTGTAAGGGCAAAATGCTTAGAAAAATCGAAATAATCCACTACACAGCAAAGTTTTGTATGGTAAATTGATATTACAAATAAAAACATACAATTTGTTACAATAGAGATGAGTTGAGATATGATGATTTCATTTTTCTATTCAATTTCAAAAGTTGCTGCTACAGTAATATCCGGGCTAAACATACACACACAAACCTATAGTACACACGGCCAAACACACAAAAAGACACACTCAAGCTAAAATATTAGCTTGTTCTAAGAAATCGCCCATGCCAACAGCAGGTGTGTATCTTATATTTGCATTTGAACCTTATATTCAAAAATTTCATCTGGTCTAATCAATAGCAGGGTGCAATTGTTGCAAATGTTGTGAACTTAAGTCCCATAACAAAGGATTGTGTGTGTGTGTGTGTGTGTGTGTGTGTGTGTGTGTGTGTGTGTGTGTGTGTGTGTGTGTGTGTGTGTGTGTGTGTGTGTGTGTGTGTGTGTGTGTGTGTGTGTGTGTGTGTGTGTGTGCGGTCTGTCTGTCTGTGCGCACACACACACACACACACACACACACACACACACACACACACACACACACACACACACACACACACACACACACACACACACACACACACACACACACACACACACACACAAACACATACACACACTTTGACAAACTGCTTCTGTGGAACTGCAGGGGAATGTGCCTAAAATCCCCCCCCATCCACCTATGCTCCCCCAGTGCTAGCAGCAGCAGCGAGCTCAGGGCCTGTGCCTGATAGGGGCTTGACAGTGTGAAATGAAACACACAGATAGGGCCGTGGCAGCCCGGCAGACAGGAGCCAGTCTCTCATGGGTGCTGGAGATTAGCCTGACTCCTACTTCACATTCCCCAGGCCAGACCAGGCTGGGTTAGCAGGAATCTGGAGGGTGCCTGGGTTCTTATGTGGGGACTAAAGGGCCAATCCCATTTCTACCCCGTACCCCTTCCCCTTACCCCTTCAAAACAAGGGAGAGGGGGAAGGGGAAGGGGTAAGGGGTAGAAATGGGACCGGGCCTAAATCCTTCTTTCTTGTTTCTACTGTTTTACAATTTTTTGCCAAACTATTTAAATCCAAGCCCAAGAAACAGACCCAATCCTAATGAGATCCCAGCCAGGAGCCTCCTCCTAATGGGATCCAGTTCTGTTAAATCCTGTGTGGAACGGGCTGTTAGTGTTGATGTTGTTGTGATTGGCTAATGTAAAGCCTTTGGGGGGGCTCCGTGTGTTCTGTGGTCCGTCATCCAGCCGGTCCCTGGCGGGTTGTGGGGCTGGGGAACCGTGTGGTGTGGACGGATGGAGAGCGTGGAACATCTTATCTGAAACAATCATTACACAATTTGCCCCCCTGACAAGTCATTAGAGAGACGATCTTCTGAAACAGAGAGTGTGGTTGCAGGGTGTGTGCCTTAACCTTCAGCAAAGGCACAGGACCCATTTCAGACGTAGACGACCCAGAGACCCAATGCCGCTCTTTCAGTTCATAGACGATAAATACCTTTGAGAAATTCCTAAGTTATCGTGGGGAGTTTGAGGACCAGGATTCCACTCGTGTCAAAGAATGAAGGCATGAAGGCTAAAGTTAAAGGGCTCTTTCACAAAGTTACACCCACACATTCATACAAACACATACATACCCCCCCACACACACACACACACACAAACACACACACAGACCCACACAGACCACACACACACACACAGACCGCACACACACACACACACACACACACACACACACACACACACACACACACACACACACACACACACACACACAAACACACCACACCACAACACACAACACACACAGACCACACACACACACACACACACACACACACACACACACACACACACACACACACACAACACACACCACAGCACACACACACACACAGACCAGCACACACACACAGACCACACACACACACACACACACACACACACACACACACACACACACACACACACACACACACACACACACACACACACACACACACACACACACACACACACACACACACACACACACACACACACACACACACACACACACACACACACACACACACACACACACACACACACACACACACAGACCGCACACACACACTCAGGCACATTGATGGACAGTCTAAATGAGCATGCAGGCAGCCTCACCATTACCTCATCTGAACGTGACTCCAGTCCGGAGAGAGGAGACTTGTTCTGCACCAGTTTGCTGTCCTAGAGGAACATCTCTAATCTAATCAGATTGCATGTGCTGCATTATATGTGTGATAAATCGGATATAATTCATTGTTTTCCTCATCAGCCTATTTTCTTCCGGCGTTTTTGTACCAATTACCCTTTTATGTTGACTAATATTGTTTTTTGATCCTAAGGGGAAAGATAAATCTCACAATGGTAGTGATCTCTCTTTTTTTAGCAAGAAGATCCAGAAACTCCAAATCTGCGATGTTTTATATGCCAAAAGCAACATAGTGCGATGGAATTCCTATTTCTATTTATTCCCACATACACGTACATGGCAACATACATTTGAAAAAAAATATAGACAATATTTTGTTTAACAATGTTTTACGATGATGTAAACATAAGCATCTGCCAAGTTGTGTTTGAGTTTGGCCCACCTGGATAAAGGAAGACCTTCATGATATGGAGATACTGACTACATATAGAAATCAAGTCGGTCTCTGTGTCCATGTAAGACAATATTTATTTGACGATCCAACCCATCATGTTCGAGATGAATCCCATCTGTCCTCGTCCTTCTCCCCAGATTCAGTTCTTCACTTCTATTTTCGTATTATTATTCACTTTGAAAAAGCAGGTCGATTCATATTTCGAAAATTATAGCAATTATTTACTGGCGTCCACTATATATATCAAAATAAATACATTAGGTAATAATGTAGGCCTAATAATGTAGGGAGGCTAAAGCCTGGTCCGACCTCTTCACCTGAGGTACGATATTGTGATCGCAACAACACAGTTCATGTTGTTGGATGTGGTGGACATCATGTTCTCCATGAGGACGATTATACAGCCCTATATTCAGCCCTAGGCCACATGTTCTCAGGGTTATTATTTCAAGTCACTTCTGTATGCCAATTAACAAGTTTCAATTACATTTATTAACATTCCGAAATGTAAAGTTTATATCATATGTGTTCTGGAGCGATAGGCGTTGGTGACATTCTCCTCCAAAGAAATGTTTGTCTTACTTCTGGTTGAATACGGTTTCATAAAGGTTTCTGTTGTATCTGAAGTTCAGTGGAGTATGAGGGATATTGGGCCTGATGCTCATCCAGTATTATCCATATTATAATGTTATATTATAATAGGCCGATATGTTAGGTCCAATTAGGACAAAATAATCCTAAAGTAAGAATCGCTGCCGTTTCAAGACGGTATATTTTTCGAAAGCCAAAACGTCGTATTTTGGCACAATCTTAGTCGATAAACATTTAGGACGGATACATCTGAATCTGACTGATTCATTTTTTATGAACTAGACAGTTTGAATACGTTTCTCTCTGAGCAGAACTGCTCCTCAAACGAGTTGAGTGAAGAAAAAAACAATCCAATCTGATATGAAACGAAAGGACACTAAACTCATTTCGAAGATTGTCATGAAGTGGTCGAGAGGAGCGGGATCTGGCCGGATGGGGTTAATAATGGACAGCAGAGGCCATTACCGGAATTAGGACCTATAGAAACAATATAGCATGAGTAGCCTATAGCCCGGAATTACCATATTTAAATGACAAACACAAAACAACATACTAATATATATATTGATATTTATTACCTCTATTTATGATTGCCTGAATTATGGATTCATTTATAAGAAGGCATATTCGATTGCATCGATTGCCTATTTAATTATACAATTGCTGCCATCAATTTACTTGGAATTATTGACAGTTGACAAAAATAATATAAATGAATGAATTATTATGAATGATTCCTTCTGAGCGTATGATTACAGAGTAATTGGCGGTGGAATTGTAGGGCTGAAGCAGGCGTCTTGTGCCGATGCGTTCAGAAGTGTCAGTGCTTATTGTTCTTATCGTATTTATAGAGAACTAACCTACTGAATTATCTCACCAATAAATCTTAAAAGACAACACTTTTTAGATAGGGTAGATGTAATCCTAGAGGAATTGGTTTTAGGGATAGGGAATTCAGCAAGGTCTGTACAAATTTTAAACTTTGATACAAGTCCATGCTAACAATCAAATCAAATAGTGATATTGCTCACTCAAAAATCAGAACAAGATTTTTAAGATTACAATTTAAGAGTAATATTTTTAGATGAAATGGAACCCACATAACCTTTCGTTTTCAAGTTCAAACTGATTAACTCAAATACACTCAAATACAAAGGCAAATAGTGCGACAAAAAAGCAGTTCTATACCCCCTGTGAACCGGACAGCGCCTCGAGCGTCTATATCCAGGTGAGTTGCTCCTCGAACCGGCACATGCGGGTCTTTCCCCCTCTCCCCCCTCTCCACGCCCGGCCTACCTTTGGACGGCAGCACGTCACGTGGTGCAGCCCTAAGGTCCCAGCAGGGAGCGAATGGGAGCGCAGTCATATCACAATTATCCGCGGCACGGCTCCTATCGTCTGATAACGAGGAGGACAGAGAGAAGGAATAAAGAGAGACTTAATAGTGTCGCAACGGACCAAACGAAACTCTTTTATTTTCTTTCAACTCCGGCTGGCCACGTTCCTCAGCTCCACTTTGATTTGGACATATTCAGAAGACCCCGACGCGCTCCGTGGAGGGAAAAGAGGTCTGCAAAGACCCGGGCTGGTCTATCATCAAACCCTCCCTATCTGGTGAGCCCAGAGCCTGAGGAAGTTGTCTCCTCCAGTGTGCGCCCAGGGCGGTCGGGTGATCCGGCTGTTTGGGTTGATGTGAACATTAGGTTCTAATTGCATTCAGCGGACAGTTTAAGATATCAGCATTATCGGTGTCATTTCTTATCAAACTAAATGCAACTTTGAACGATGCCGGTGAAATTTGACAGATAATAACCAACTGTTTAATCTATTTTCCAGGTAGGCTACTGCTGTTGTTTTATAGAAAATCACGCAGCCACATTATTATTATTATTATTATTATTATTATTATTATTATTATTATTATTATTATTATTGTTATTATGATTATGGAGTTTTGTTGGGCTTTAGTTTGAGTTTCCTCGGCATGTCGACCATGGGATTCATTTCTTCCTGACTCATTGACGCTTTTCTATTCTCCGTTGGGACATTAAACGGCCTCGTTGCGCAGCAGATCTCCACCTGAGAGGAAACCACAGCCAGGAGTCGGGACGCGCAGGGACCACATCCCATTCTCCAGGAGACGAGGACGTCTTTTTTGACCGTCACCATGTACCAGTTATCCTCCAACCAGTCTCATTACGCTCACGACAGTGGGAGCTACCTCCACCCCGCCGCCAGCTCCCCTGTCTACGTGCCCACCACCCGGGGGGTCCCGGCACTGCTGCCCACCCTGCCCTACCTGCAGAGCTGCGAAGCACCCCATCAGCCACACGGCCTGGGGGGGCACCACGGCTGGCCTCAGACCGGGACGGACGGCTCATCCTTCCCCCCCAACAGTCCTCACCCTCCTCCCGGCTTCTCGTACTCGCACAGCCCGCCTGTCAGCAGCAGCACGGGCCGGGACCCGTCCTACCACCAGAACTCCTTGGTCTTCAGCAGCACGGGCCGGGACCCGTCCTACCACCAGAACTCCTTGGTCTTCAGCTCCCGGGCCTCGGCGGGGGGACCCTACTCCGGGGCCTACGCCTACATGGGCCCGGAGATGGCCGGGTCCTGGAGCCCGGGGCCCTTCGAGAACGGGCTCCTCAGTCTGGGAGGCCGACAGGGGGGTCTGTCGGGGAGGAGGTCCAGTCTTGGTACGCCCTCTTCGTCCGTCTGGCCATCCTTAAATACCGACACAACTGTAATAAACTAAGTGTTTATCATATACCGTTTTTATAAATCAAACAGATCAATTTAAAAGCCTAAACAATAGATAGATATTTTTCTGACCGATTGGATATATTATAGGCCTATATTGTTGTTGTTGTTGTTGTTATTATTATTATTATTATTATTATTATTATTATTATTATTATTATTATTATTATTATTATTATTATTATTATTATTATTATTATTATTATATGAGTTATATTATATAGGATTAGGTTATTTGGATAAAAACAATTTGCTACACAAAAGGCTTCCATTTAGGCTAACATTGGATAAAAACAATTTGCTACACAAAAGGCTTCCATTTAGGCTACTTTAAATAAATTAGGCCTACTCTATTTAAGGCCGAATTATATTTAGCTTCCTCCGTCACATATTTAAATATGTTTTTACTTCTCTTATTTCTAGAATTATTTAAGAACTTAATGCAGAAATTAAATGTCGTTAGAAGAGGCCTAACAATTGCTATAAGACTGTATCCGAATTTAAGGACGATCCTGTATAAATGATTTAGACAATAGGCTACACATTCTTTACAATAGAGGATGAAACAATCAATTCTAATGTTAATTTAATCTTCACAAACAGTCGAGCGCTGTGATGATTGAGTGAATACACACACTGGACGGAGGACCGTCGGAACAGTTCAGCAGATGGGTCCCGCATCTCTCCATAACTCGGGACAATACTGAAATAAATAGGCTATTTAAATATTAATACTAGATACAATTACTATAAATATAGCCTACTAAATATCATTGACCATGTTTTAGTTGTGACAATGTCTGAGAAGCAGTTGTGGACCGCGGTCCTGCGTGTGAATAATTGTACCTTTGATTTGATTTGTGTCCTGCAGTAAATCTGCGGTGTTTGACACCTCATCAACAGACTGATTCATTATGCAAAATACAATTCTTCATTCAAGAATGTATATCTACTAAATTGGATTAGGCCTAGTATATAGCTTTATAGTTTAATTTACTCTAATCTCATCCAAGCCTGTTTACACTATTCTATATTAAATAATTGAGTTGGAAATTAATTGGTTGAATTAAAAATCTATTATAATGGCAAAATATAAAAATAAACTTGTAAAAAAACAAATATAAAGATAAAATGAATAATTCGAAATAATACAAAATAAGTGAGCCATCTTGCAGTTAAAATACACCTTTATTTATTTATGTATAGGCATTATGTTTTATATGTTGGCCATTAAACATCAAGGTTTCGGGATTAGGAATTTAAACCTTAGTGCTCGGAGTCCGTCGCGCGTCAGTCTGTGATTGATAGGGGCCCCCTGGATCCGAGGGGGCCCCTGGATCCTATAGGGGCCGATAAGAGACCATTGACATTCCACCCGGGCTGTGCCCTCTTCTTCACCAGTCCTTACCCATTCCTCACCCCCCCTGTCCCTGGGCCCATCCATCAGCCCCCGTTCTGCTGCCTCATCAGAGGCGGTAACTCCTCCGCTGATTGAGGCCGGCGTTGACCACGGCTCGTTTTTCAACCATTAGCTCTCTGCTCATGTACTGACAAAGTTATACCAAACGCTGACCCTTGCTCTATAAAGAGTATACGTAAATGCATTGCCACTGGATATCGCCATGCTCTTCAACGATCCCAAAGATAACCTATAGGCCTATATAAGCGCTTGATTAGAAAGAAACAATCAGGGAACCCCTTTACTCGTAGACTTCATTCGTTTTAAGACAAACATTTTTTTAAGATTGTGATTGTATTTTCATCTGATAGAACTGATGGACGAGATCCCGGGCGAGGGCCGCGAGTGTGTGAACTGCGGGTCGATTTCCACCCCGCTGTGGCGGAGGGACGGGACGGGGCACTACCTGTGCAACGCCTGTGGTCTCTACCACAAGATGAACGGCATCAACCGGCCGCTCATCAAGCCCCAGAAGCGTATGGTAACTGATGTCAATTATGTCGGTCCAGTTATTTATGGTTTCTTCTCCACATAGCGGACATCACTACACGGTTTAAGGAGTTTCTAGATAATTTCCGCTCAAGCCGAGACAGCAAATGGTTAAACTTGGTCAATTAAAACTGGTGGGCGTGGCTTATTTACCATTCCGCCCACTTCCAAGATAAACTGAATTCATACCTGTGTTCGAGAGATGCTTCGTGAACCAACTCCACAGTGCAAGCTTGTTTACCTTGCGTCTCTGAATACATCACGTGTTGAATATTTACTCCCCTTTGACTCAACGAGAGACCACGAAGGATCAAATTAGTTTTTCATCACCAACTCATTTGGATTGTGTTGTTACTGCGGACAGAGTGTTTATCGTGGCCCCTCCAAGGCCCCATGGCCTCTCCAAGGCCCCATGAGGCTCACTGCTTATGTCCCAGGAACCTGCAGCTCGTCAGCAGCCGGTAGGGCTAAATGGGCTAATGCTGCTTCCAGCCTCCTATGCTGTTTTCTTTCTCTGTTTGTCCTAGAACGACCTTGCCCTTGGATCTGTTTTTAGACAAGGTCCTTCAAGGGGACCGACCACTGAGTCTGCCGTCAGCTCTTAAGTGCTTCTTGTTGGTCTGCAGGCCCAAGCTCCCTATAGCCAGGCTATGTGTGTGTGCCCTGATCAAACTCCTTGTACACAACCACGCTGCGAAAAAAATTAGGATATAAAATAATAATAAAACATAACAAAATTAAATAAGCAAATATATATGCAGTGTTTTATAGACTACTAAATTATTTTAAAAAAAAATGCCCTAATGAATTCTAGGAACTCTACAATTCAGTATTAGGGGCAGTATACAAAAGTACATCCATAAAGAAAACCTGTGGAGACTTATTCAACTTTTTAGTCTTCTTTCTCTTCTCTTGGCCGGACAGCAAACCACGTCTCGCCGAGCGGGGCTGTGCTGCACAAACTGCCACACCAGCACCACCACTCTGTGGAGACGCAACGCTGAGGGCGAGCCCGTGTGCAACGCCTGCGGCCTCTACATGAAACTCCACGGGGTAGGTCGCAGAGCCTTCCTTTAGGTCGCAGAAGGATGGGACGACATAGAAAATATGGCAGTAGTCAGGATTTCAACTCGTAAATCCAAATCAAAGGGATTGTTGGTCTAATGACACAATCGTAAAAAATATATATATATTGTCCTACTTTGTGGCGTGATAATCAGATTGCAGTATGTGTCAATTTCCAACTAATTTGTTGAAATATGGGCCTTCCTTCTGGACATCCCCTTTGTTACTCTGTGCCTTAATGGCCAAGACCACTACATTATTAGTACTACATTATCAGCATGGACACTGTTGAGCTGCATTTAGGTGTTATGTGCATTTTTTTAACAAGAAATATCTATTTTTATGTGGATCTTGCGTCAAACTGAACCAAGTAGATAGAGTATACCTTGATGTGTACTTGTCTTCTGTTTGAAGAACTAAGCCCTCTCTAGCCAGCATGTTAACCAATGGTGGGACGTTTGCAGTATTGCAGCAGCTTGTTGTTTCGAGTACAGCATTGAGCCAAGGGCATCGTGGTTATCAAGGTCTGGGGGCGTGGAGCGTTGTGTGAGGGAGTGTTCAGCAGGGAGGTACCGCTGGCTGAAGAACTGGGTCTTACTTCCTATAGGTGGCCAGGCCTTTAGCCATGAAGAAGGAGAGCATTCAGACCAGGAAACGCAAACCCAAGATGCCCAAGAACAAGACCTCCATAGGTAGGATATGGATGGGGAAATGAATGGATAGATAGGAGAGAGAGAGAGAGAGAGAGAGAGAGAGAGAGAGAGAGAGAGAGAGAGAGAGAGAGAGAGAGAGAGAGAGAGAGAGAGAGAGAGAGAGAGAGAGAGAGAGAGAGAGAGAGAGAGAGAGAGAGAGAGAGAGAGAGAGAGGGAGAGAGAGAGAGGGAGAGGAGAGAGAAGGGAGAGAGAGAGAGAGAGAGAGAGAGAGAGAGAGAGAGAGAGAGAGAGAGAGAGAGAGAGAGAGAGAGAGAGAGAGAGAGAGGGCGAGAGAGAGAGAGAGAGAGAGAGAGAGAGAGAGAGAGAGAGAGAGAGAGAGAGAGAGAGAGAGAGAGAGAGAGAGGGGGGCAGAGAGAGAGAGGGAGAGATAGAGAGAGAGAGACATTGCTGGAGAGAGCGAGCTAGCTAGATAGATAGATAGATAGATAGATAGATAGATAGATAGATAGATAGATAGATAGATAGATAGATAGATAGATAGATAGATAGATAGATAGATAGATAGATAGATAGATAGATAGATAGATAGATAGATAGATAGATAGATAGATAGATAGATAGATAGATAGATAGATAGATACGTAGAAGTATACCCAGATTGATGAACCATTTATGCATCAAATACTTTTCATGTATAGCAACACAAAGTGATTAAAAAAGAGAATAACAACACAGTAACTTATTGACCGATATTTGTGTGGGTCCTTTCTCCATCAGGGGGCTCGGTAGTGTCTGACTCCAGCCCCCCCCCCTCCTTGTCAGAACAAGCCTCCACCATTAAGAGTGAGCCCAGCATGGCGTCCTCGCCCTACGCCGGCCAGACAGGCACATCTGTCACTCAGGTACGGAAAGACCTGGCATCACACACATCATTTCTTGAATATATGAATTCCCGTGTCCTCATGCTGATTTACACGTTAACTGAAAATGTGGTACTTTAGCTTATTCTCAATCATATTTCAGTTGGTTTGAGTCCTAGAGCATATGCTATAGTCGTGTATCAAAAGCAACTTCTGCTTTAGTTGTGTGTCTGGAGCAACGTATGCGTGATGGGTTCTGTGTCTTAGTATTTCACGTTTGTATTTTATCTGAAATAGACCATTCACCCCAGTGCACATCCTTGTCGTTTCCAGCAGACGTCCTCTCAGCTGGACAGTGCCGTCTCAGGACACATGAAGTATGAGGATTACCCCTACACCCCAATCAGCCAACAAAACTCCTGGTGCTCTCTGTCCCAAGCCTGAGACCCTGACCACAGGAGAATGCACAACAAACTATTCCTGGATCCTCTCTCTGATTACAGCCAAACATCTCCGTCACTCATGGTTGAAACATACTCAGAAGTGAAGCAGACTTTCATCTTCATATCAGGACTGGATGTGACGAGGTGAATACCTGGCTTCAACAGACCTCATGCCATTTCCTTTCTGAGGGCTTTTTTTTATTCACATCTTGGCTGTCAGCTGAAGCAGTGTGTTCCTCAACCACAGCCTTGGTGGCCAATAAGTAAGAGCCGGACCACACAGACTATGACTCGACGGGTACATATTGTAACGAGTTTTGTGTCGGGTTAAAGCTGGACCATCTGAAGGAGACATGGGCCCTGTTCCTAAAAAGTCCTTAGCCTGAAGCTGGGGTCCAACATAACACTACCTAAATATCAACCGCCTAGAGGAAAGACCACAAGACAATCAAACGGTTGGGGCCAGTAGTCCTTACAGTGTTTAGCTAAAGCCCCCGTTTCATTCTCTAAAGGTTCTTCTCTTGGTGAAGGTGCTCGCTGTTATAGCTGTCAATAGTTTTCTACGCAATGCTTCCCCAGAAGATAATCAAAGTCTAATACAATATGTTATTGTCATCAGCAATGTTAACAAGCTAGAGGAGGGGAGGGGGACCCCTTTTCTTTATTGCTGCTGCGTATGTATCATTACCCACGTGTAGATGATTAACCTTTATAGATACATTATTTATGTTGAGATAAGGACAGTTTAAAGCCATTGCTTACACTAAAGCGAGCCAATTATAACTCACAGCTCATTCCTGCTGTTTTTCAGCAGCACAATACGATTGACAATGTATGGATTTGGTTTGAAAAAACAAAGCACCATTGGTTTAATGTTACTATGGTTCATTTGTAGTTCATGTACATCTGTAACATTACTTTTGATTCAGAGGTTAACAACATCAAATCATTTTCCTCATTCTGTATCTTAAAAACCCTTAAACCGTTGAAGAGAATAAAGTGCAATGGGTCCATTATTTCCCAAAAGCACATAATCAAATTAGATTGGCTGTATTTAGTTGATATCTTAAGGGATTTTACTGTTATAATGTTTTGAGAAATGTATATAAACGGCCAGCCCTCTTAATCCTCTTTTTGAAATGCTCTTTACAATCTATCAAAGGTTAATAAACCAATCCCTAATTTATTTGCATTAATTTAATCACTGGGAGATTAGTACATTTCTGAGCCTTACTGAATATATTTCTCTATTTTTAT
>OLKM01001584.1:79860-92360 GCA_900291075.1 Melanogrammus aeglefinus
TAGCCCAGAATTACCTGAATATATCTTTACTCGATTGATTTCAATAAAATCATAACTGAATCTGAAAATTCTGGCCAGCCGAATCTCTCTCTTTGTTTACATGAATCTGGCTCGGCAACAAAGTGGTCAATAGTTTCATCAGGGGATATTCCTCCAGATGGAGCAGGTAGGTGAATCATCAAGTAACGCTCAGGTTCCTGCCTAGCTTTTATGAGGGGGAAGAGAACAGGGTGTGTAAAACAAAGTGTACCCCCCCCCAAAAAAAAAGAAAACTAACAACAATAACTACTTGCAGGAACGTCTTCTTCTCCAGTCTACGTTTATTTTTGACACTGTAAAGAGTCTGATGCAAAAACAGACTGAGAATCTGGGCCCCTCCCCCTTAGCAAGCTAATTTATGGAATTCTTTAAACACAAAATCTAACCCATTAGAAAATAAATAAATCTCGTCTGACAAAGCCAGCACCATGTGTCCACCCTGAAGTAATCCTGCAGATCACCTGAACAAACTGTATGCTGGAATCTCTCCCGACAAGGTTCTCAAAGAACTCCTTCAAACGGTGGGCCCTGCTATGCTCACCATCATGAACCTGTCTACCGGTACCCTCAGCTTTAAGGCTCAATCCCATTTCTACCCCTTACCCCTTCCCCTTATCTCTCCCCCTTGTTTTCAGGGGGGACCCCTTACCCCTTCCCCTTCCCCTTACCCCTTCAAAATAAGAGGGAGGGGTAAGGGGAAGGGGCAAGGGGTAGAAATGGGATTGGGCCTAAGACTGCTGTGATCAAGCCACTACTCAAGAAGCCTGGCCTAGACCTCAAATAAGTCAGCAACAATTGGCCAATATTAAACCTTCCTTTCCTTTCCATAGTGCTGGCAATAATATATCCAGGCAGAGTGCAGGACTACTTGCAGCTCAACAGAGGAAAGCCAGAGCAGATTGTCCCAAAGAAACGAAAAACACCTTTTGAATTGTTTTGAGGGCTCGGTTATCCCCCAAATTAAAATGGCTGGATGCCTGGACTCCCCTGATGGGTAATCGGCCAGCAACCCATCATCATAGGCCATATTTATATTTATTAAAATTATGTATTAAATGATGTAAAATGTTTGCTTGTATGTCAATCATGGCACCCATTGCACTCGTGTTCCTTCTCGATTTCTTCCTTGCTAATTAAGGGAGTTTTCCTGCCCTCTGGGGGCTAGGGGTGCGTAAATATGTATTTTTTTATGTTTTGTTTACATAGGTGATAGGTGTGGTGTACTCAAACACAGAAGAAGACAACATCTACAATACCTTCGGTCAGGTCCAGCGAGTTGCCCAAGGCAGGGCACACAGTAAAATATAAAGAGGCGCGATCTCTTCCATCGGACTCCTTGGGACACCCTGTGGCTGCCGATGGCAGACTGACAGAAGTAGAGAGAGTGGTACCATGACTGTTGGTCTCCAATCAAGGCCATAAAAAAGAAAGATGTTAGTTGGGGCTTGGACTTCAGAGTTAAAAGGCACTTGAGGACCAGGAGGAAGGGCTCATACCAACCTGCATGCTGTTGTCGCCTGCCGTTTAAAGTACAAACAGATGCCTGTGATATTAGACTTGTACTGACACAAATGATTGACGTGGAAACGCGTCATTACTGATGTATCCAGGTGATTGAATGATGCATAGAATAAATAATCGTTAGTCTGAAAAAGAGTGAACACACTAGTAAATACTGACCCCTCTGCCTCTGTCTGGTTGATTACTCATTCTAAACCCAATTACAGATATGTGGTCTTGAGACCAGACTCAAAGGTTTCGAATTATATGTCACATACAGAAGAGGCCAATCCCACAGGAAATAGCTGCAGCCAAGCAATACCACTCTGAGGGGAGGTCCATAATGAAATCAGTGAAGAAGAGAATGGTCTGGTGGCATCACATACGCACTAGAGGATGGGTATTTCTTCCCTGTTGTCCCTGTAGGAAAGAGGAATAAAGACGTTCCTGAAGATGTTGAAAGCACTGTATTGGCCTGAAGTCAGAAAGGATATCTGGGAATACCTTCGGAAATGTATCACATGCCAGAAATACAAGCCCATGCTGACCAAACTGTCCAGACATTTGCGGTACACTGATTACAAGGAGCAAGACGTCATGCTTGGGTTGGACATTATTGGTCCTTTTCCCTGAAGTAGGAAGCATAATCAATATATTCTGATTATTGTGGACTACTTTTGCACAAGTTATTTCCAATATGAGAGGCAAAGGCTCCCGGGATTGTTTCTATAGTGACTGAGGAAATATTCACCAGATGGAGAACACCTGCACTCCCAGTTTCGGATAGGGGTGCCCAGTTTATGTCTAGTCTAATTAGGCAGTTTTGCCAGCATTCAGGAATTGTTGAAAAACGACTGCTTTTACGCCCTTCAGAGGAATGTAACAGAGCGTGTCAACAAGACATCTACCATCGATTCTGGTTCCCGGTCCTACTCTTGAGAAGGGGGGTAGATGTAACAAAGAGAGTTTTATGAGGGGATATGATAAGGATCCCTTATCATATGATAAAAGGTAGGAGCCTATAAGGAATTGATTTGCATTACTTTTGACCATTTAGAATTTAGATTGGCGGTAATAAGTCCTGTCCCTTGAGTTTGGAAACTTTCTTTGTTTGCCTGTTTTCATTACGACTATTGGACTGAGGTCGTCAGTAGTTTTTTTTTAATATTTTGTATTATTAGGGAATGGATTAATTACACGTTTCACCCTGTCCCTCTCCCTCTCCATCCTTATATATTTAGCACGCAGTGTTATAATTAAAAAATGACATTCAGCAGACAGCAGAATGACACATTACTGTATTTGATTGATGCTTTATTAAGTGAAGGTTTGCGTTAGATAAAACATGGTACAAAGATAATTAAAAAAACCATGAATGAAACAGTAGTAAAATTGTGTTACTCTTTACATACTTAATTGATAATATTTTACTAAGAAGGGGAAAATTCAGGGTACAGATACAGAGCACAAGCAACACTATTATCAAGAGAAATTAGGTTTACAGGTTTTGCTTGATAAAGGGAATTTAAATTTATTTTTTTTTGTATTGTTTCCTTCCTTCCTTTAAGCATGTTGGATAACAATGGAGGATGTCACAAGCTAGAACTGTTCAGTACTGTTGCCCAAAAGTAAATGTAATATGAGATGGTTGGAAAATTCAGGTCTGAATTAGTTGTCTCTCGATCCTTCCTTTAGTGACACAACAGTTTCACTTCAAATAAGTTCCTCAGAGCTAATGTTTGTTACATTTGGCCTTTGTTCATTTTGGTTTCACTGATTTTTTGTTTATTTGGGTGCTTTAAGATAATGCTAAGCTTTAATGAAATGATCACTGCATGGGTGTGAATGTTGAGTAGCCTGAGATCCAGACGCATCTGGGAGCCCATGTTTTATTTGCTGTGGCATATGCGTCTGGCCCCCTTTTCCCTCAAACTAATTTCCAGAAGACCTGGCCAGGTTCGGGCCAATCACAAACGGGTTATCTAAAATCGGTTTGGTTTAATACGATGGCTGTCGCTGATGTGACACATGTTCTGTAACGTTGCTCTGATTGGTAGTTGATCAAATTGCGTCCAAAGGCATTTTTCTCCGAACCCGTTGACAACACACTTCTTGGAAATCATAATGAACAGAAAGGTTCAAGACTAATACACATTTGTGATTTGGTCTGGCGATGCAGGCTAAATATGTGGTATATTTAGCCTGCATCGAACCTTTAACATTTAAGTAAAAAAATTGTTTTAATTGCTAGCCAACTTGAGAAGACTGTGGATAAGGCTAGAAGAACGCATGCCAGACGTTTGACCAAGACAGAGGGACATTGGAAAACAATGTGGATATGCATCTTATTCCTGTCATGGAAGCATTCTTGGCTGTATTTGGATTTGTGCATTTTAATATTTAAGCCACGTAATGCGACGTGGCCCAACATCAATGTGCATAGTTCTAAAACACAGTGTGGTGATGGAGTTATGTGGGGTGAAAAAGAGTGATCAACAACTGTTGGCGTGTGTGTGAGGTGCAGAGTGATGCGTGCCAGGTACAGCCCTCCGCAGAAGGCGTCTCCATGGTTCCCAGGACACCACCTCGGTGTCGTGTCAGAGTGGCGTCAGAGACGAGGAGCGAAAGAGGCTCCAAGAATCTGCTGGTATTTTTAACACGAAAACACACGCTCACACACACACACACACACACGCACATACACACACACGCATGCACGAGCACACACACACACACACACACACACACACACACACACACACACACACACACACACACACACACACACACACACACACACACACACACACACACACACACACACACACACACACACACACACACACACACACACACACACACACACACAGAGTGGCCTCATTGCTCTGGAGGTCAGTTACTCATCAGGGATGTGCAACTGCCTAATGTCAGGGATGCCGGCCAGCATCTCCCCTTACACACATCCTTGAAGTATTTAGGCCTCAGTCCACAGTCGTACGGACACATTGGAGACCCCTGTTTCCTTCTCCGCCACTCTGTCGGGGAAATCATTCCAAAAAGTACCCTCTCCTTTCGGAAATAGGTCAATCTGAGTCTTCTCTATTTGCCATGTTTCTGTTCTTACATTCATGATTTAATACAATTGTGACTCATCACATGTTCTATATGCAGAGCAAGCTATAAATAAAACAAAGCTTGATAAGTTGTTGCCATCATTTATTTGGAAATACCATCTCCCCATCCATACCATGACATTCAAGCATGTGTTATTTCATGCACTTTGTGCTTTTTCCAAAAAGATATACTAATGACCTTTACAATAGAGAATACACAATGTACAACAATAAGATGTTTTAATCTGAAGATTTAGTGCCAGCTTTGACTGATCTTTAAACGTTCAAACGGAAACGAGAAACCTATAATAATATTTTTATTTTCAGAAAAATGCACACCTTCATGCATCGCTTCCAAATCCAAAAATCCTAACTTCAATGCTTTTGTTTTTACTTAGTTAAAAGTGATATGATATTCCATAAACTCTCTTTCTATTATGTCTGGCAAGAGGAGGCATTTTTTAGAATGACATGAACCAAGGACATAAAGACATAAAGGTCTGCTTGTGCATCTGAAGTATTAAACGTCTCTCTGTATAAGTTTGGCTTTGGGCTTGTGAAGATATATATGCCAGGCCAGCGCATCCCAGACAGACAGTGTGTTAGATCTTTCTGATGATGTTCCAGGGTGTGATGTCATCCCCCCACCCCTCAGTCCCCTTAACTTAGTCTGCTGCCTTGCACTCCAAAGCATTGCACTAAATAATGATCATTATGACCCCCTCGTAAAGTACTGCATGTGGAATTCTCCCTCATTCTTCTCCATTATCTACCTCCCCCCATCTATCTCTCCCTCCCCCCTCTCTCGGTCTCTCTCGCTTTCTTTTCTGTCTTTCTCTTATTGTTGTCTTAGTACTGTCTGCAGTTTTGTTCTCCTGGAGTTCAATGCCTGAATTATCTTTCTCGCTCTTCATGTCACCTTCGATCTCTCTCTTTCTCTCTCTCTCTCTAATGGGCCCATGGTTGGTCTATCTCCCTCGACCGTCCACTGTGATGTCTGGGCTTCTGGTTGTGCACTTTAGATATCCCAGAGCGTAGCCTCTCCTCTGTTTCCTGCCCTGAGAGGCAGCCGATTTGTTTCCTTGATTTCACCGGGAGGAAGAGCAGAGGTGGGTGGGGGTTGAGAGACATGGAGAGATTGGCAAAGAGAAACCCAATAAACAATAAAGCCAAAACATGAGCAATGAGGGATAGAAATAAGGGGATTTATGGTTTGAGCCAAATCCTTCGTTAAAGAATAGCCCTCCTGATTAGTTTGACCAGGCTGAGAGGGAGCTTGCACCAGGAGGTCATTTTATATCCTTTTATTATTTATGTTGTGTTTGTTTTGATTAATTTGAGAGTGAGTGCACTCTGTAGTCTCTGACGTACTGTACACTGTACTACAACCCCCTTCACACGCCACACACCGAGGGCCAAGGAGAATGATGACTCGCTGATTAGGCTGCTTCAATATATTTAAATTAGCTTGACGGTGCAGCTGAATAAAGCAAAAGGGCCTCGGCCTGTATCTAGTGGGTTCGGAAGCCTCAAATTGAACAGAGCTTTGAGGGACTGTTAGCATAACTTGTCTTCTGGATATTTAAGGAAGTACAGAATTAACTTAAGGAGTGACTTTCTGTGAGCTGTGTATGTCAGTTAACATGAGTCCCTGGAATGTAAAGCATAAGAACATGACCATAAGAATAGCAGCAAAGACAAGTAGAATAGAATTTTTGACCAGGATTTGTCAAAGCAATATCCGAAACATGTAGCCTAACAGAAACGGAAATACTTAAACTGAACTTTCCTCTCTTTCACCAAACCATTGAACTGAAACAGATCTCCTCCTTCTGAAGCATGTCTTCATAGTCTGCTAAGCAAAAAGCAACACAAATCACCTTGGACATCACATACACGCTACACAGCCAATATTGCCTCTTACCCTCAGGCCGCACATACAGAGCCCCTACAGCAAGGACAAACAAAGCCCTGCCAAGCTTTGTCCTGGCATCTTTAAGACTTCTGAATGGTTAAACCCCCTTTTGGAACTGTCTCCTCTCTTATTTAACACCTGGGGCCTCATTACAGAAAATATCCTAACTGCTAATCCCAATTTAAATTAGGGACTCAAAGACAGGAAAAATCCTAACTTCCTATTACAGAAGCAGTCCCTAACCTGTTGGCCATTTCCTTTCTCATCTTTGGTCCTCCTATCTCACCTTAACTTAGGAAATCCTAACTGTTCTGTCAATCAGATTTTTCGATCGGCCATCGTAATCAATCGGTTATGTCTGTTTGTGCACTCAGAGTGTGCACGAGATTGATTCAATGCCTTACTTTTAACGTTAACAGAGACTGTTGATAAAGGATGTTCTTAAATAACTGCAAGCTTGTAGCACTAGTACTACGGTCATGGCAGGGATTGGTATAGAGAATAAGAAGAGGAGGGCTTTCATCTTCACCAATGACAAACTGGAGGTGTTAGTTGTGGCGGTGGAGGAATGGAAAAATAATTTATTTGGCAAATTTTCCCAGCCTTTAACATCGCGGATCAAAGACAAGAGATGGCAAGAGGTGTGGGACGCTGTCTCAGTGGTTTGTGGTGTACTTAGAACGTATCAAGATAGGATAGGATTTCAGAGTTAGGAAGCTTCTGTATTGAGACCCCTGGACTCTTTTTTAATTATGATTTATTGCTCCTCCACTATGGAGGTACTATTTATTCACTAGGCTTAGCAAAGATGTTTTTATCTGCCATATGTCTAGTGTGGGCAGATACTGAGACAAACACACACACACACACACACACACACACACACACACACACACACACACACACACACACACACACACACACACACACACACACACACACACACACACACACACACACACACACACACACACACACACACACACACACACACAAACATACTAACACAAAAGAAAGGGTGGTTAAACTCTTCCTGCACTTGACCTAAGCATAGATAACACTTCTTCATCTGTTTTTACGATAGACAGAAAGAGACCCTTCGGAACAAGCAAAAGAAAATGGGGATGAGATATTTCTGCCCCCTTTCCAACGACAGTACCAGCCCAACTCACCTCAACTTGGCTCGACTTTTTTGGCATTTCGATCGCCAAAATGAGGTTCCTGGTACCTGTTACCTGGTCCCTTTTTAGTCTCACCTCCGTCGAGGTTCCAAGAGAGCTGATCTGATACGTCTGACCCTGACACCCCGCCCCCGACGCCCGGCCTCTTTAAATACTTTTATCAGCGTTCATTCAACAATAGCGATTGATTATTGAACACGGCAGGATCAGCACACAAGAACACTCCGTGGGCCGTGACAGAGGTGGAGACGCTCCCGTAACCCTGTCTGTTTACGTGTCGCGTGGTCGGGTAATGTGTCGCAGTTTGGCTCATGCGTGCTATGACGACCCTCCCACGTTGACGAGGTGCTTTCTAGATGGAAACACCACGTGCCTGGAACCAAACCAAGTCGTGCCACGCTAAGTGGCGGCGAGCTGAGCTGGTACTGTCGGTGGAAGGGGCAATTATTGCTTACTGTCTAGGCCCCTTCGAAAATGCAGACCAATTCGTCCTAAAATCTGGAATTCTCTTTGTAGAAAATGTCCATCCTTTTAGTAACAAATTGAAATGGTAATGGCACTTTACTCAATATAAGATTAATCATGAAATAAAACATTTCGTGTGTGCGCTTGTGTGTGAATGACCAGTTACCAGAATGTAAATACAGTGAAACTACAGTATAAATACAGTGTCAGTACAGTGTCAGAACAGCGGAGTACAGTGTAAATACAATGTACAGCAAGAGTAAACTGTGAGTACAGGGTAAATACAGTGTAAATACAATGTGAGTACAGTATAAATACAGTGAGAGTACCCTGTGAGCACTGTGTAAATAGAGTGCAAGCGCCGTAGGACAAGGGATCATTTAGTATAAGCATTAGGTGAGCAGGGTCATTGGGGCTGAGGGGTCAGCCGGGGGGTGTTGTAATATGAATGGTCAGGTAACAAACCTCAAGCATCCCCTCCATGCGTCTGAAACACTGAGGGGTGGCTGAGAGATGTGGGGTGAACAACTTTGTGTGTGTGTGTGTGTGTGTGTGTGTGTGTTGTTGTGTTGGTGTTGTGTGTGTGCTTGTGTGTGTGCGTGTGTGTGTGTGTGTGTGCGTGCGTGCGTGTGTGTCGTGCGTGCGGTGTGCGTGTGTGTGTGTGTGTTGTGTGCGTGCTGTGTGCGTGCGTGTGCGTGCGTGCGTGCGTGCGTGCGTGCGTGCGTGCGTGCGTGCGTGCGTGCGTGTGTGTGTGTGTGTGTGTGTGTGTGTGTGTGCATGCATGCGTGCATGCATAGATTCCTCATGCATGTCTCATTGTCCTGGGCTCTGTAAGACAAAGGGTTAAGTCAATGTTTGGGGAAGATAAGACCACTCAAGATGACAGGCAGCAGGCCCCTCAACCCAGGGGGACCCCGACCCCAACACATCTCTCACACACACACACACACAGACACACAAGCACACACACACACACAGCAGACACACAAGCACACACACACACACACACACACACACAGACACACAAGCACACACACACACACACACACAGACACACAAGCACACACACACACACACACATAGACACACACACACACATAGACACACACACACACACAGACACACAAGCACACACACACACACAAACACACACACAGACACATACTCACACTCACTCTCACACACACACACACTTGCATACACACACACAGATTCACTCACAGACACATACACACAGGCATGCATACACGTGAACACACTAACACGCACACACACACACTCTCACACACACACTCACTAACACACACACAAACACAGATTCACTCACCCAAACACACACACACACACACACACACACACACACACACACACACACACACACACACACACACACACACACACACACACACACACACATACATGCAGACATACATGTGAACACACACACACACATTCACAAACATACAAACAAACGTGCAATCAAACACACACACACACACACACAAACACACACACACTAATGTACACACACATAAGCCCACACACACAGCGCACACACACGTACACACACACAAGCACACACACACACACACACACACACATACACTCACACACACATTCACATCCATAAACACACACATACGCACACACACACCCACACAGAGACACACGCATACACACACATGCAAAAGCTCAAATACACGCACACACAGAAGCACAAACACATGCGCACACAAAAGAAGAAATACACGTACACACAAAGACAAGCACATTCACACACAAACGCACGAACACATGTACACACAGACTCAAACACTCACACACACACACACACACACTTTGTTGTTCCCCCAATACATCAGCGTGCAGCGCAGAGTGCTATGGCTTGTGTAATTGTAGTGCTGGACTGTACCAGCCTGCAGGTTTTAGACCGTGGCCGTGGTCAGAGTCCATCCATCCATCATCCATCCATTCATCCATCCATCCATCCATCCATCCATCCATCCATCCATCCATCCATCCATCCATCCATCCATCCATCCATCCATCCATCCATCCATCCATCCATCCATCCATCCATCCATCCATCCATCCATCCATCCCCGTTGGGTCTTGTGTACACCTCAAGGGGGGTTCCATGGGGAAAATAATAAGCACTTCTTACATCAGGTCTTTCACCACTGAGCCCTCTGATAAGGTTTGCCGGGGGGGCAAACCTTATTAAATATACTCAGACTTGCTGTTTTGTGCAATTCTCTCTCTCTCTCTCTCTCTCTCTCTCTCTCTCTCTCTCTCTCTCTCTCTCTCTCTCTCTCTCTCTCTCTCTCTCTCTCTCTCTCTCTCTCTCTCTCTCTTCTCTCTCTCTCTCTCTCTCTCTCTCTCTCTCTCTCTCTCTCTCTCTCTCTCGCATATTCTTGATCTTTCTCTGTCTCTCTCTATCATTCTCTGTGTATCACTCTTGTGTGTATTTTTGTTTGGATGTCTGGATGTGAAAAAGAGGAAGGAGGTAAAGTGTGGGGCTCCATGCTGTTTGCAGTGAGTGGCTTCTCCCCAACGTCCTTCTTGTTCTTCAGGTCACACTCTTGGCTTTCAGCCGCCGTCTCAGGTGCTGTGGAGACCCACCACAGAGAGGAACGTTGTTTAAGTACACAATGAGCCCTTGGTTTTTATAGCCTCTTAGCCTTTTGGGTAAACAGCTCATTATAGCCCTTGCCTTTGCTAGAAACACACAACTGTCAAACTGTTTACGAGTTGCCTTTTCTTTTACACTGTGTCTCATATCGTAGAGAGGGCCACAGAAGCTGTTGGAAGAGCCGGATTAAGTCCTTAAATGAACACCAACACATCCAGAGTTCTGGGGAGGCTTTTTTTACAACATACATATACTTTAAATGTGTGGCTTCTGATTTTAATACATTTGAGAACATTATTTTAGATTGAGTACAACCCAATCCTGAAATCATTGGAGTGTATACTCTCATGATGACCTTCCCATTAATTATCTGCAATAATATAAATTACAATCAAAAATTTTCTATGGATATAAAAATGTAAGGAGAATATGAGATCTGATTATTTTCAATTTCTGGTCTATTGCTGTTGTTTGGAGATAACGGTAAGGGAGCATAGGTCCAAAAAATGTCACCACTAATCATGTGCTAATAAGCCTATTGGCCCTATTTTAACGGCCTGAAACACAAGAATGAAACGCGAAATCCAAGTAGCTGTGTGGGCAGATCTCTGTGGCCTTTGCTATTAGGAAAAGGACTCTTGCGCCCGACGCAAATCTAAAACGAGTTGGCCTGAATTACTGTGTTTGGGCGTAACATGCAATAAACAAATGAGAGTTCCATCTCCCATCCCCCATAGAGGGGGGACTATGCAACTTTGGCCACTTCTTCGCTGTTTTCTTGGTTTGCGCTCGCGTTGAGCTCCCCCTACAGCCATGAGCGCATTTGAACCTGACGAGTTGATATTTTGACAGCGTGTTATATTAGGCTTAATTCAAACATGGGATAGAGTTTTATCTACAACTTCAGAAACACTGAGTCATCATGGAAAATTTGGCTAAGAGAGCTTAACACATGCATAATATATAGTCCTGTGGCCGCAACTGTGGGTGTATTTAATGATATGCAGCAATACATTAGCAAACATCATTTGGTACCAGTATTGTAAACATTATCGTCATCGACTTCATAATATGCATTTGTCCCCCTGTTGATATAGGCTACATTGCCATGGAGTGTATTATGCATTACGTGTTTAGATTGCGTGTGTTTAAGCAGATGGGTGCACAAATATAGTTGACCTGCGCGCCAAACATCACCTGCATTCATTCATTCTGTTAAACACTCACTTGCAGTAAAACTATGTTTTCTCACGATCAAATACTAATCAATCCTAAAAGTTATGGGCTTTCGCAACGATATCTGTGCAAGAAAATACGTGTTTGCTGTACGGTGTTTGCAGATGCATTGTTTTAAAAGTAGGCTTACAACTTCTTACCGCTGTATCAGCTGTTCTTAATTTAACCAACGTTATAGTTTACCCTTAAGCAAAATTTTGTTTTGGAAGGCTGGGATGTACTCTGCTGAAGTTTTTTATTGTTATTATTATTTTAACACATGACATATTACAGTGCTCATTCATGCAGCCCCTATGGATATGTTTTTTTCATCATCATAATGTTTCAATTAGGCTAATCGTTGTCATGTTTGTGCTGTGTATATCCTAGGTGTTTCTATCCACTGGTGCATTTAGAGCAGGTATTTGCCGGTCAGTGGC
>OLKM01001584.1:99860-120585 GCA_900291075.1 Melanogrammus aeglefinus
TGACTCCTAGAAGTCCAGATTGAACCGCGACATGAAGGATGAAGGGATTGGTGCCCGGGATTGTCTCCCGCCGGGGCACCGCCGCCGGAGAACTAACTTCAGGGAGTCAAAGCCAAAGTTCCCTTTCCCCAATTCCTTCTCAACCATGGTCAAGATAACCCCCACCTTTGAGTGTCGTTGTGGAAGTACCGGGAGTCCGCAAACGGCAACAATCCCTTTCTCCTCAATGTCGCGGTTCAGTCTGTACTTCAGATTGATGTGGAAGTGAAAGAACCAGAGAAGTCAACGAGAACCTGATGTAACAGAGTTGACCATTAGAGGGTACTCTCACACTGCATTTTTATTTTTTTTTCCATAAACGACTTTTATTGAATTTTCTATTTTCTATTTCCTGTAGCACCAATGGCAAATCTAGGTTGTGTCCAATTGCACGATCAATAGTGGGCACACTAAGATTATTAAAAAATCGGTCCATGGTGGTGTTGTCGGTTTGGGAGTCGGATTGGTAAAGAGCCGAATAAAACGTGTTGAATGTTGCATTAATATCAGAAGGGGCAGACAGGAGAGCACCGAGTGGGTCCTTAATTTGAGTAATGAGACGTGAGGAAGCTTGGCGCTTTAGCTGATGGGCGAGCAAGCGACCACCCTTATTGCCATGTTCATAGTAATTACTGCAAGATTGCAAAAGCATGCGCTCTGCCTAGTGGTGAGCAAATCGAACTCAGCCTGCAGACTGAAGCGCTCCTTATACAGTTCGGGCATATTGGTGATCTTAATTGAAGATTAGGTTCGTGAGACGAGTCTGATCAGCTTTATACAGTTAAGTTAAATTGGCAGAGTAAGCTATAATTTGGCCTCTAAGGTATGCCTTAAGCGATTCCCATAGTAGAGAGTAAGAGGTAGAATCACTTTTGTTAATAGAAACAAACTCGTCAATAGAGGAGGAAATATAATCACAGAAACCCTGGTAAGAGAGAAGCAGAGAGTCCGGTCTCCACAAAGGACGGGGTCTTGGATGGGATGTCAATAGCATGTCAAGAACCAAAGGGGAGTGGTCGCTTATAACTATCGCAAAATATTCAATAGAAACCACATTAGGAAGGAGAATAGCATCCACAAAAAAATAATCTATTCTAGAATAGGAGCGATGTACCGGTGAAGGAAAAGAAAATTATTTTGTATGTGGATTATGAAACCTCCATGGGTCAGCGCATCCGTTTTGTAACATAAAGTCTGCAAATGCCCTTGACATGGAAGAGGGACGAGCTAGCCTGCGGCTGGAGCGATTTAATTTGGGGTTAATAACGTAGTTCAAATCACCACCAAAAATTTATCGAGGTGTATTTAAAGCTGGGAGACTGCTAGGTAATCTGTTTGCTAAAACAGCATCATCAAAATTAGGAGCACGTTAACCAGTAAAACAGGCGTCTGCTGTATGGTACCTTTTACAATCAAATACCTTCCATTGGGGTCTGAGATCGAACTAGTGGGAATGAATTGTGTTCTCTTATGGATCAATATAGCCACACCCCTAGTCTTTGAGTTAAAGGTAGATTGGAAGACCTGGCTTACCCAGGATTTGCGCAATCTGACATGATCAGTATTGCGCATATGCGTCTCCTGTATGAAAATATCCGTTTTTAAATGTTTAAGGTGTGACAAAACTCTGGATCTTTTAATCGGATGTCCCATGCCTTTGACATTCCATGACAGAAACCTAATAGAGTTTACTGAGTTATTGGACATCATTAGGGTAAGTGTGTAGACAGTGTCCTACAAGATAATACAGTGATATGAAAAGACCAAGCATAGAGAGATGATAAAAACACACATTGCATACAGAAAATAGTGGTCAGGTCAATGGATTTAAAGGCTTCTCCATGAATAGGGGATGGGGTCTTTATGTTAATTGTGTGAATGGTAACGCTTTGTCTAGTGGGTATGGAAGTGAGAGTGTTGGTGGTCTTCAAAAACTTCTTAGGGGCAGAGGGCATAGTTTTAGCCCGGTCTGGTCTCCCAGTGAGCAGTTTTTGAGGCGGGATGTGATGACTTCTACTTCAGTGAGTAACAACATTGCCATACAACACCTGACTGATATGGTAGGCCAAGTGGGAGAGCAAATAGGTAACTCAAATGCAGCTTTTCTCTTCTGGACTGATTGTACGGTTGCACATGACACACCTTTGACTGACAGACTAGTGAATGTTCTGACTCATGGCCCTACACAACAGAACACGGCAGTAGTAGTTCATGTCAAGGCTAAATGGGAACCTGTGACTTTTAGGGGAGATGGTCCTGACAAGTACTCTGTTCAGGAATGGATTGCCATGACAAAAGCTCACCTTAGGAAACAGTCTTACAAAACAGCTGAACAGGCGGATGATATACAGGGAAGACTTTTAGGAAAGGCAAGAGACGTGGTCAAAGAAGGGCTGAGGAGTGATGACTCACTTGATGTGAAGCAGAACTCAGATCTTATGCATGACATTCTAATGCGACACTTCAGTCAGTCATCACTTCTGTTGCAAGACTTTTACACCTCATTGCCCAAAGCCAAAAGAAAATCCAGTCGACTACTGGATCAGACTCAACAAAGCCGCAGCACAGCTGAGGAGGGACTGTGCCGTCAGGGTAGGTAAATGGAGAACGTTAGTGGAGGGATGGCACAAATGTTTGCGAAACACTGTCCTGATCCGCAGCTTTCCTCCATTTTTAACTGCAAGCCTGTCAGTGAGAGGACTTCTAGAGACATCCAGCTCAGGATAGATGAATATCAAAGGGAGTGGGTTGCGTCGAGGTCCAGTGTGTTTCCACTGATGTGGGTTGGCTGCTGGATGAGATGTTGTGTAATGGACAGAAAAGCCTTTACGAGGGCATCAGATAAGCAAAATATTGTCTGAATATGTAGCAAGATCAGCTGCAAAATCAGAAAATTCATCAACAAAAAGTGAGCACGGTCCTGGGGGACGGTATGCTATAGCTAGAACGAGAGAGTCTGGAACAGTGCTAAGCCTCACCGACATACATATAGGACATATAGGTACAATGTGACGTCACGCTCCCTGCGACTGGCGTGGACAAGACCGAGAATCTCCCCATCGGCATAACTGAAAATCTACACATGCCCCGACTTATAATGGTTTTCACCTCTTTCGATGCAGTTAGCCTCCTCTTGGAAAAGAGCGGTGAAGTGGAGCAAAGAGAACGCCATGTCTGTACCAGTGTGATGGTGACGTATATAATTTGCGTCGAGAGCAGCGAGGCGCTGTAGTTCGCAAAGCGGCCTCACACAAATTCTAACATTATCAAACTTCCTTGCGAATTTCTTTGGTTTTCTTTGTGGAAATCTCATCGTGGGACTGTCTCGTAGTGGCTATAATTCTGCACCACGGCTGAATTTCGGGAATGAGTCTTCAAATACTGTATAGGGGCCCACTAATACCTATATAAAAGCATCCATAGAGTAGCATGCCATTGGACCTGTAAGAAACCTGGCTTCTGATTGGTGGATACATCTATGCATTTTTTTCCTTATTTGCCGACAATTACTGCCCAAAAGACCAAAAAGTGCCAAGCCTCCAGAGATTTTAGGATCCAAAACATGACATTGATAAATGCGTGAAAGTGGTTCCGCAACTCACAAAAAGCTGTCACAGTTGTAAGACACGACAAGGCATTTGTGGATACATACTCACACAAATGTGAATATGATTTGCTGTTCCCAAATCTTAACCTACAAGTGTAGGTTCATCTGTTTTCAAATCACAAAACATTATTTATATTTGTAGCAATATTGGCATTCAATTCCCTCCATAGAAAGGTTTATGGAGGGTTAAAATGAGGGAATAGGCTATTACAATAGCCTTGGTAGTGGCCTACTTTAATCCCATACAAAATGTGGATGTTTGAAGAGCACACTGGATCACAAATAATAATGATCATGATAATGATCTGTAGTTACATATTAAGAGTATTTTAACTATTTATGTTTAATCACTTAAGAAAGCAAAAACGACCCACAATCTCTTTCAGGATAGCATTTGCTGTACTTTGAAAGATTTGGAAAACCTTGAAAAAAAACTAAAACCTGAACCACAATTTTGAACCAATAGTACTTTGGGAGTTTTGATTTGGTTAAAAATGGCCTTAGCTATGGCTGATTTATGAAAACATATGATTATTTATGCAAACAGCCATCAGCATGTCGCATGCTAGCCCATTAGCCTCGGTGGTATTAGCATGTCAGCGTACTCAATCATTAGCCTCGTGGCATTAGCATGTTGGCGTTCTAGCTCATTAGCCTCGGTGGCCTTAGCATGTTGGCATGCTCGCGGAAAATTGTGCAGACGATGAGTCGGGGTAACCACAAGCATTTTCAGAAAATACATACTCGTCTACGTGTCCCGAGTGAGTTTTGAGTATAGGAATCATGCAACCACACTCTTCCCCCAGAGAATCAAACAATGCTGTGTTACCAGAGCACACTCCTGCCTACCAAGAGAAGGAGAAAGCCTAGGAGGCAGGCCCCCTAGTGCCTGACTTGATCACGAGTGCTGCACAAACATTTACCTAGCAGTATTTTTTAAAGGTCTTCTATGATGTCTTGTCTGCTTGACGCTTTGATGTCTTATCTGTGTGTGTGTGTGTGTGTGTGTGTGTGTGTGTGTGTGTGTGTGTGTGTGTGTGTGTGTGTGTGTGTTGTGTGTGTTGTGTGTGTGTGTGTGTGTGTGTGTGTGTGTGTGTGTGTGTGTGTGTGTGTGTGTGTGTGTGTGTGTGTGTGTGTGTGTGTGCCAACCCCCATTTCAAAATATTATTTTTTGATCTGTTGAAATTCTCTCTACATCCTAACAGCAATCAATAAACAAAATGGACTCATATTAACATATATGTTGACTAGATATCAATTTGACTCATTCGGGTCCATGAGAGAGAGAGAGAGAGAGAGAGAGAGAGAGAGAGAGAGAGAGAGAGAGAGAGAGAGAGAGAGAGAGAGAGAGAGAGAGAGAGAGAGAGAGAGAGAGAGAGAGAGAGAGAGAGAGAGAGAGAGAGAGAGAGAGAGAGAGAGAGAGAGAGAGAGAGACTGAGAGAGAGAGAGTATGTGAGGGACTGATAGAATGACGTGTGATTTACAGGCATGTGAGTGTTTTAATGATGGTTGCTGTAGGTCAAGGTAATGATCATAAATAACAAGACAGGGCAGAAGAGAAATAGAGAGAGAAAGGAGGAGGAGGGGGGGGGCAAGTTCAAATTCCTCCAGCCCACAAATGTTGTAACTTTCAGATCCCAGCGATGAACCTCAACTGAAATAAAACTGAACAATATTTGTGCATATTCCTAAGACATCAACAACAGTACAGAGAAAAACTAAGCTGATACATGCCTCTCACACACACACAAACACACACACACCCACACACACACACACACACACACACACACACACACACACACACACACACACACACACACACACACACACACACACACACACACACACACACACACACACACACACACACACACACACACACACACACACACACACACACACACACACAAAACGATAAGCTCACACACGCACAGGCAACCCCAGTGCATTAGGGAGTGTACCTATGTCTATGTATCTGCACCAGAAAGCCCTTGAGACAGACGCTCCCTATAAAATACACACATGTTCTGATAGGGTTGTGTGTGTGTTTATTCACATTACTCATGTTCCTTTCGGATTGTCTGCCTTGAATAGCGAACCAACACTCTTTCGTACTTATCCCCTCAGGGAACTGATGTGTACAGGAAGGAGTTTGTTTCTGCTTGCATGGCTGTATGAAACTTTAAAGAAAGGTGCACAACATGTGATTTAAATAACACAATCCACCATTATCCACCTAAAACCCAGTACATATCTAAACAGGTTGGTGAAGGATCTTGTATTTTGAAGATGGTTTATTGTAGTTAAAATAATGCTAACTACAATAAACAACTACAATTTTCTACAGAAGTAATCTGCATTAAAAGTCGGGAGTGGTAATGAGAAACAAACAAGGTGTTTCTTTGACCCTTGAATTATGGCGTCATCGATTCCTTTACATTCTGGGTCGTCTATTCAATCCAATATCAAAACCAGATTCATCACCAAAATATCCGAGGTTTTCCCAGACTTTTAAAAGATTGTGTTCTACTAAAGTGGGTGTTCAATGTATTAATGTGCTCTCTATAGATCCTGTTCCTCAGGGAGAACAGGAGCTAGAGGGCTTGCCGTTTTGTAAGGCTCAGTTGCGCCCCCTAGGGGGAAGGATTAGTATCACATTGCATGAGGACGTTGTTACTGCTAGATAGGGCATGCATACAGTATATTTCACCTAAATTGTAACATAACTTGAATAAGTGTGCCACATTTGTTCTTAATGCTGTGTTTATAGTTTAGTTTATATATTCATTTCTTTTCATGTGGTTTGGTTTAGCCTGACCTTTTGACAATGTGTGATCCAATGTCCATGTCATACCATCATATACATATGCATATTACTATGCCACTCAGATTATCCCTCAGAGAACAGTCAATTTTTTTTTTTATCAGCATGCTATTCACAATCTTGTGTCAACGTGTTTAGTGTTGTGTCTTGGTTGGGGCTTGTGACTGGTTAGGGTTAGGGTTAGGGTTAGGGTTAGGGTTAGGATTAGGGTTAGGGTTAGGGTTAGGGTTAGGGTTAGGGTTAGAGTTAGAGTTAGAGTCAGGGTTATGGTAGAACCGTGTTTAACATCCCATGGACCTGCGGCGGCCAGCCCTGCCCACCTCGCACTGAGTTAGAAGGAAGAGGAAGGGATGAAGGCTGACCCAGGACTGGTTGGGCATGTTGGAATCTGCACCAACAAGGCCCTGCCAGAAACCACAATGCCATTGTCGCAGGTATCATATTTACATACCAGGGTGCACAAGATTGCAACCTAGATAACCATGACCATGCCCAAGCTGCCTTTAACTATGTGAATGAGATGATGTAGCGCCACATCGACACAGATCACATTGAGGAACTTCACTTCATGAGCGACTTTCCCCTGCGATCACAATCAATTCATCATTAACACACTTTGAACACTCATATACCATACCATAATAACAAATCTTTGTGTTTAGGACAGATCACATGCACACATAAAACCATATAGGCTACTCAAATGTTTGGAATGGAAATAATAATGACGTGTTCAGTATCTTTTAAATGTTTCTATACTGGGTCTGCGTCTGTCCCAACACGTCCTTTGGCAGTATCAGAGTGGAGAGCATGTCAGGAGCTGCTGTATCAAACGTTCATCTCTCTCACTATTTATCCCTCCTTGTTTGCCGCGGGCCTACAGGACCGGTTCGGCCGGTTAATTGGGATTTCGCGGAACAGGAATATCAAGGGACGACTTGCCCGGTGTTTGTGTTCCTCCGGGGCCTTACTGCTCAGACTGGTTTCTGAAGTAGGGTGAGGTTAAGAGAAAAACGAAGGGCGGGCGTGGGGCGCGTATCCTCCCTTTCTCTCTCTCTTTCTCTGTGTTTCTCGCTGTCTCTTGTCTTTCTATCACCCCGTGGCGTCGTGCTTTGAGTGAGGACAGGCACCAACGGTTTTTGTGGCGGTCGCTGGATGAGTGGTGGAGGGCAGAAGGTGAGTGTCTGAAGGTAATAAACCCCGGCCTGCAGTTATGCTAATACTCACATGCCGTAGTGTATTAGAATCAGCGAGAGGAATGAGTGCAGGCCAATTACTAATTTAGCAAACAGGGGATACTTATTTCCAAACCAGTTGTAACAATTGTATACTCTGTCTTTACAAAAGGGTTATAAATGCAGCGGGTCTTAATGCGGCAAACTAACCCATTGTTTAGAGAGAAAAGTTTATAGACAAAGTTAATTTGTAAATGGAAACAATGACCAATTGCTGTGAATTGGTGCTGTTCTTGTCAAAGGTGTTATATTTATGATTAAACTGACACAATATGTTGTATGATTATGTATCATCCTACTGGCACTAAATCTATTTGCCATTTTATTATGGTTGGCCTATATTACCTAAATGCCATCCACATTTGGCAGATTATTATTGCCACGTTATTATATATAACACATGAATACATGTTATATATATATGTAAATAACACACACATGTTTAAGACAAATGCTTTTAGATCGCACATATTTTATGCATGCATGTGTGTGTGCACAATGACTTTATAACAGCGAGGTGAGCCAATAGACAGGTCTTTTCTTGCAAGGTTGAGCTGTTTTTAACAGTTAGCCAGCAAACATATCCTGACATGTTGAGGGAGCATGGAACACACTCATCAAAATAAAAAAAGACACTTAATGTTTGAACTTAATGTTTGCCATTGTCTTCCTACATTGACAATGTGTGTGTGTGTGTGTGTGTGTGTGTGTGTGTGTGTGTGTGTGTGTGTGTGTGTGTGTGTGTGTGTGTGTGTGTGTGTGTGTGTGTGTGTGTGTGTGTGTGTGTGTGTGTGTGGTGTGTGTGTGTGTGTGTGTGTGTGTGTGTGTGTGTGTGTGTGTGTGTGTGTGTGTGTGTGTGTGTGTGTGTGTGTGTGTGTATGTGTGTGTGTGTGTATGTATGTGTATGTTTGTGAGCGTGTGTGTGTGTCTGTGTGTGGGTGTGAGTGTGTGTGTGTGAGCATGTGTGTGTGTGTGTGTGTGTGGGTGTGTGTGGGTGTGCGTGTGTGTATGTGTGTGTGTGTGTGTATGTGTGTGTTTGTGAGCGTGTGTGTGTGTGTGTGTGTGGGTGTGAGTGTGTGTGTGTGTGTGTGTGTGAGCATGTGTGTGGGTGTGTGTGGGTGTGTGTGTGTGTGTGTGTGTGTGTGTGGGTGTGAGTGTGTGTGTGTGTGTGTGTGTGTGTGTGAGCATGTGTGTGGGTGTGTGTGGGTGTGTGTGGGTGTGCGTGCGTGTGTGTTGGCTTGCTTGCTTAGAGCGTAACCTCTATGGCCAAACCCAGACATTTCCACTGTCCATTGCGGTACAGCCAAGGTGTAAGAGTATCCCGCCGAAGGGTTCTATAGCGTGGTGCGTACAGTCAGGAGATTTCAACTTTCACTGTTACAACGTGGACCATTCCATGATAAAAACCAAAGGACGGTAGTAATGTTAGACACCACACGCATATACTCACACACACACACACACACACACACACACACACACACACACACACACACACACACACACACACACACACACACACACACACACACACACACACACACACACACACACACACACACACACACACACACACACACACACACACACACACACACACACACACACACACACACACACACACACACACACACACACACACACACACACACACACACACACACACACACACACACACACACACACACACACACACACACACACACACACACACACACACACACACACACACACTAACACATACACACACACACACATACAGACACACACACGCACGCTCAACACACACACACAACTTCACACATGTGTGCTCATAGGCAGAAATTAAAAGTTTAGCTCCAGGTAGAGTAGACACAGCACAACTGGCTGGACCAGTTTCCATCATTTCCAATATCTCCACCACATCTTTAATATAACTCACAAGCCTATCAGGGGCAGCGTGGCAGACTGCAGTTGGAACAGGCTGTGAGAGTGTGTTTAAGATTCTCCTCAAGCTAATGCAGTAGCCTTGGTGGTTCCCAACTGTTGAAAATAGTTTTTATGAAATGGAAGTGAACCGAGTTGTTTGTATTGGATAAGCTCACTAGCAGCAGCCTAGTTCTGTGCTCACACGCCAGGTTAACTTCAGGTTGGGCCGCATTCAACACAACTGACGGGCATTCACTGGTCGGGCATTGATCAAGCAAGATACATTGTTGTTCACTCAAGAGAGAAAAGACAACAACACAGTTGTCCTTTCATCAACGTTGTAGTGTTTCTCTGGCTGTTCTTAGTGACTCATATCTATATTGGGTTGTCCAAGTTACTCCTCAGCACAGGATCCGGAGGTCGACCAGTACGTTGAGTACATTGTCAGTGGCATGGACAGCTTCAACGAGCTGCTGTACAAGCTGCGTGATGTTCACGAGCGGGAGCTGGAAGGTACGGTTCATTAGACATGATAAGGTATACCGCTGATATCAAGTCAAATCCTTTCCACACTGTACATTTTTGCCCTCATGACACTGTGCCATCACTTATATTACTAATATGTCTGACTCCTGCCTGGTTCTCTGCATCGGTAACTAGATAATGGTTGGATTTGCTCTTGACGTGTTTAGGCTGGCAGCTGAGAGTCCAGGAGCTGTCCAATAAGAAGGGCTGGTGAGTATTGTCCAATAGCAAGGGATTCAGACTGGACAATTAATTCATGTCTTATGACATATTTATGGTTATATACTGGGTTATGTTTCAGAACAAATTCATTGTTATTATTATATTGAATAACTATCACTGCTTTTAAATTTGATCGTTGTTATATATTAACAATTTATGGTAATCAACTGGACTTTTTCATTTCAAGTGACTTATCATCCATGGTACTATAAAGCATAATTTGTTTGTATGCGTGTGTGTGTGTGTGTATGTGTTTTTTTTGTGCATGTACGTGTGTGTGCGTTCTTGTGTGTGTGTGTGTGTGTGTGTGTGTGTGTGTGTGTGTGTGTGTGTGTGTGTGTGTGTGTGTGTGTGTGTGTGTGTGTGTGTGTGTGTGTGTGTGTGTGTGTGTGTGTGTGTGTGTGTGTGTGTGTGTGTGTGCGCGCGCGTATGTGATATAGTGACATAAAGAGAATGGAGGAGCTGTTCAATAGAAACCAACAAATGAAAGAACAGCAGAGGACCCTAACAGAAAACATAAAGACATTAGAGAACAGGTACTACTGCATTAGTGATGATGGTCCCATGAATAATTGTCAATTAGCATTGTGCTGGACTCACTCTGGATTTGCATTTTAAATAAATAAAAACTGATTTACAGAGTCACACAGTCAGCCACATTACTGTAGTTGTATGCCCCCTGGCAATTCTTTAGGGGGGGGGGGTGTATAAAAATATGGCATGATGGTGGATGGTGGTTGATTGATAAACAGTTGGTTGTGTTTGCCGTCCTTCACAGGCTTAGGGCCGGGCTGTGTGATCGCTGCACCGTCACACAGGAAGTGGCCAAGAGGAGACAACAAGAATATGAGTCGTCGCAGATACAAACTCTACATCAGTTCTCCATACTGGGTAATCATCTCTCTCTCTCTCTCTCTCTCTCTCTCTCTCTCTCTCTCTCTCTCTCTCTCTCTCTCTCTCTCTCTCTCTCTCTCTCTCTCTCTCTCTCTTCTCTCTCTCTCTCTCTCTCTCTCTCTCTCTCTCTCTCTCTCTCTCTCTCTCTCTCTCTCTCTCTCTATGTCTTTCTCTCATACCATCCTGTGTATTTCAGTGGGTGAGATGAACAACCTGAAGCGGGAGAACAGGAGGCTGAAGGAGGAGCTGGGGAACCAGAGGAACGCTATGGAGTGCGTTTCCCCGTATGCAAACAGAATAGCAACATGTGACCATTAGATATATATACACTGATATTGCCGGACATATCAAAACTATACTGTCTGTGTACAAACTGTGCGTGTGTTTGTGTGCGTGTGTTGTGCGTGTGCGTGTGCGTGTGCGTGTGTGTGTGTGTGTGTGTGTGTGTGTGTGTGTGTGTGAACCTCAGCGGTCAGAGCAACCACCTCTCAAACATCACTGCCACAGAGGTCAAACCCTCCAGATCTCCTGACCATCCCACCACTGCTGTGCCAGTCGCTCTTACCACAACAATCCTTAGCAATGCCTCCAAGCCGCCAGAGGGTGGCAGCGTTGCAGTGAAAACGGAAGGAGACCAGTCATTTGAGGGTGCGAGTATAACGAAAGCATTTACTCTGAACCAGAGTCCAGTTTCCTCCTTGTTAAAGCTAAACGTAGATCGTTGTGTTGTTGTTTTTTTGGCTTCACCAACAGACACAAAAGTTGGTGCTTCCAGTAGAAAGCACTTCGTAAGTATTCCTATATATGCAACCACAATTTAGATACAACTTTGAAATTATGTTATTGACAACAATTAGAATTTACCATACCAGGTCAAACGGATTCAAAATAAGCTCACCCACCTGTAGGGGGATGGGTTATTGCTTTGAATATTTTGTACAAATTGTATGTTTAATGGTTAATTATTAACTCGTACAGTTTTTATGCAATTCTGGCCTGTAGTAGGTTTTAATCTACCGTTGATTCATCTCCTTTTCCCTCACTCAGGAGTCTTATAAGCCACTCGCTGTGACATCCCTCGAGCATTCCCCCCGGGCGTCAGAAGAGAGCAGAACTGCTGGAGACAAGAGGTAACAAGGAGGGCGGAAAACAGTAAACCAATACAATAGCCAAGCCTGAACATAGACACGTAAACTCTCTCTCGTTCCCTCTCTCTCTCGCTCTCATGCGAAAGACTGCAGGGTGCTGAAGGGCAACGTTCGCCGACCACTAACCCCCCCCAACACAGAGTGTTTCTCCAGAACCTCCCGGTTCCTCTGTCCTCCTCCTCTTCCCCTGGAGGCGCCCCCAGCAGGCATGTGCTCCATGCCCCCATGCCTTGTCGTCCTCGCCCAATCAAAAGCGGGGCCCTCCCCTTCCCCTGGTCCGTCTCAGAACACTCCGACTGGGCCAGTCTCGCCGCCTCCACTGCGCTGCGTGGCCTGGGGGTACAGCTCAACCCCCTCAAGTCAAACCCATTCCTCTTCGCTGACGTCGGCCCCGCTGGCCAGCAGGCGAGCCTGTGTAACCGGAGCAGCCCGCCGGCGCAGTGGGTGGGGGCGAGGAGCGCCTGCGCCAAGCAGGGCTCGACGTCCGAGCCCCTCGCCGAACAGCCCCCCCGGCTGTTCAGGGTGCGGAGTCTGTCGGAGCTGGGAGACAGTCAGGCTATCACACTGGAGAGGAAGGAGATCGCACCGATCCAGTGGAGGAGCACTGGGACGTCCCAGGCCCAGAGAGGGGTCAGCGACGGGGAATCAGAGGGGAACGACGGGCCCTTGGATCTGTCAGAACGAGGAATGTCCAAGTGCAACGAATCGGCAAGCAGCGAGCGCTCTGTGCTCGCCCAGGGGGCAGAGGGAGCAGCGAAAGGCTCCGAGAGCAGGACAACCTCATCGCCTCATGGCCCCCCTTCATCCTATGGGGTCCCCGCCACATGCTCCTCCAGCCCCGCTTGTCAAGCACTGGAAAAGTCCAGTGATCATATGGTGAGTATAGCATTCCTTCAAGCACTCACAACCATACACACATCTCAGCATTCAAACACCCATCGATACGTCGCTGTAAGAAGGATGTCATGTGCTTTCAAAGGAAGAGGAACCGGGTCAGAGTGAGGAGATGAGCCAAAGAAAAGTTGGCCAAACAATCAAAGAAGATTTTCTACATTTCACCAGCTCAATGCAGCCAGGTACAGGGTGTGAATATCATCATGTGTGAATGTCATCATGTGTCCATCACTCTTTCTGTGCGTCCTTTTGGATCCGCCAAAGTGTGGTTAAGAAATCCTGCACATCAGCGTGTTCTGGAGTGCCACTGCCTAAAGCCAAGTCGTCTTCATAATGACACTTTTGTGCGTCAATGATGGCACCCATTTCACCCCTAACAATCCCGGGCAGGACGATCGCCAACCAGCGGCATTAGGGGTCGTCAGAAATATATGGTCTGTTAATCCCTCCGGGCACTAATTGTGATTAATGGCTTTCAAATCAAGTCTTCACTCTTGTTAGGGATCTTATTGTTTCTGTAACGTTGTTTTTTTTCTCAAATTCTTCAAAAGTCATACTGCAGCCTATTCCGTAAATCGAAAACTCTTGACATTTTCAGGTATGGTTACCAATAACCCCCCCACGACCCATAAACCCAAATTTCTGGTACTGCACCCAAAGGTGGCGCTATTGTGAAAAAAATCATTAATTAGTCTTATTTTTCCTCACCAGATTGACCTGGACTCCAAATTATTTCAGAATATTAATCTCTAGAATCAGATGCATTTAGAAAACCCTGGGTCTTATGCCCTACTTTTTTTTTTTTTACTTTTCCCACAATTTCATATTAAACATGATAAAAAAGATTAACAGGCTACAAAAATAATCATAAATTCACCAAAATCACCACATAAAATCTTTAGGCCAAGCCTCACAAAAATTATCGAACAGAATGTGTTTTATTAAATTCCATTTATTGGCCAATAAAGTTGGAGCAGTTAGCCCATTTTTCATATATGACCATTTTATAATTGTATAAAAAACACATAAGACTATTATTAGGTCGATACCAATACCCCCTACCCATAAACCCAAATTGTGGTACTGCACCCAAAGGTGGCGCTATTTAAAAATTATGAACTAGCCTTATTTCTTCTTATTATTACTAGATTGACCTGGACTCAAAATTCTTTCATCCTATTAATCTCTAAAATCAAATGCCTCTTTTTCACCCTGGTCTTCTGCTCTAAAAATTTTTACTTTTCCAACAACTTCATATAAAGGCCAAACGTCCACATTCTCAACCCATTTTGCCTATATTAACATTTTGATATTGTATAACTACCATACGGCTATCATTAGGTGGATACCATTTACCGTGCACATTTTTTTAAGAAAGCCCTTAATTCTCTTGCGAAATATGTCCTTGGAGTTTCTTGATGTTGTGTGCTTATCAATCAACATGTTCACCATGTGAATGAGGCTTCACGCAGCTCAGGAATGTCAGTGGCTCAACGGGATAATGCCGTTGCACTGGTGATCTGTTGGTTGAGAGTTTGATTACAGTACTGTATTATGAACAAGCTGAACATGACATTCTGTCATTGCCACTCATTTAAGAAACACAACATTGAACAGCACCTAAAATTCATCAGGCAATCAACATTCTGGCTCATTCGTTTCCAAGAATCGGACTGCTAAGACACAGTTTGGCATTAAGGGGAACTTCTTCGTTAACCATTTTTCCTTCATAATGAACTCCGTCATATTTGTATTTCTTCCGTTAGTGTTCTTGACTACTAATGTTTAATTTCCCCAGAATTTCAAAGATTTTTCAGGTATATAAAGAAATCCCTTAATACACTTGAGAAATGTGTGCTTTGAGTTTTCTGGATGTTGTGTGCTTATCAATAGACATTTTGACCACGTGAATATGGCTGCAGTTCAGGTTTATAAGTGGAACTTCTTTCCTTAAATATTCCAATTATGTGTTATATTTGTATATCTTCTATTAGTGTGTTCTTGACTTTTAATTTTGCTCGGACCCCATTAATCACCGCTTGCGGTTATATTTTCTGTTGTAGTAGTGCTGCTGGGAACACTGAATGCAGCACTGCATAAACAAGGAACTGCGTTCTCAAATGGCAAGGTAGAGTGAGGTTACAATCATTTATTCCTTCCTCACATTGTCCACCCTGATGATTATATAAAAACCCATTGCCTGAGACTGCTTTGTGACAGACATACACAAATAAAACCGAAAGAAAGATTTCATTATTTGTTGCTTTTGCAATTCCTCAATTTCACAATATGTATGTGTTTATGTTTGAAGCTGAATAGCTTGGCACCACACATGAACAGAAGCTGGACTGGGAATAATTTCCATACAGTTGTTCCAGACCCTGTTCATGCGTGGGCAGCTGGGTAGGGCCAGATCAGAAGAGATGTGATGGGTGGTAGGTGCGTGTGCACCCTTAGTTAGTGACTAGAAAACCAAACCATTGCATTGATCTGAAAGCCCATGACATCATCCTCAAGAAATGAGTTCATTAGCTGAGCATTGTATTGTTTTGAATCCCAGTCAGCCGTCAGCAGCTCAGAGGAGCAGGACAAAGAGGGCAGGACACTCGGAGACCACAGCCCGGCCTCCAAGAGAGCCCGGTCCTCCACGGACAAACACAGCAGCAGGGAGTCGGACACAGAGGGTAGGTGGAGCATAGAGAGACACACACACACACACACACACACACACACACACACACACACACACACACACACACACACACACACACACACACACACACACACACACACACACACACACACACACACACACACACACAGTTACACAGTCACACACACACACACACACACACACACACACACACACATACCAGTTACATACACATGCAACACACACACACACACACACACACAGTTACACACACACACACACACACACACACACACACACACACACACACACACACACACACACACACACAGTTACATACACATGCATAGCACACACACACACACACACACACACACACACACACACACACACACACACACACACACACACACACACACACACACACACACATGCACACACACTTACATAAACATGTACAGACACACAGGCATAATAAACGCATAATATATTTCTTCCAACTCCAGACTTGAAGTTGCATAAGAGGCTTAAGATTTGAGTGGGATTTCAAGACTGAAGAAAACAGCGGCGGTCAGCAAGGTACAGAACATACAGCCAAATAAATCCAAAATGTGGTGTCAGTTGGCAGCCAATCAAATATTGAAATGTTGTGCCAATTAATTTCGGAAATATAATGTGCCTAAAACGTTATTGTGTAACATTCCTCTCCACAGCCATCAATGACACTATCTGTTCCAGCATTTCAATTTGTTAAGGCACTACAGAACAAATAGATATATTTATTAGAAGTGAAGTGACCTGCAAATGTGCTTCCATTCTTACTGCATCGTTCTCAATCAAATAAACCGTACTTCTAACGGTGTCGTGTAATGCTATCGTGAATGCTATCTTTTGATCTTCTTACAACTCATTGGGCACATAACATAATTCAAATATACAGATTTATACTAATTGGTTATCTATGTTCGCAAAGTTGTGTTATTTTTTTAATTTAACTGTTAGCCTTAACTTTGACGTAAGTGACTCATCCCACGTGGTCCGTGTGGTGCATATACCAACATTCAAATATCCAACAACAGTTTGGCTTTCTTCGATATAATTAGTGTGAATAAAACACATATGTACGACAAAGTGTACGCATGTTTCCTTGTATGCACACTCTACATCAAAGGAAACTGCACACTGAAACAAAGGATAGCAACGAAGTACAAATAGATCGTTCCATTCAAGCAGAATAGCCATGTGTGAATGTATTAAGCTTTTAAAATGTGCTTATTTTTAATCATTCCCCTTCCGCTGTGTTTATCAAAGATTTGGACTGTGAAGTATTTAGCATCGGGGGCACGGAAATATGTCACTGCACTTAATGGTCCTCTCTTGGCCACCTTAGTCCACAAATACCTCAGATGAACCAGCAATATATATACTAGTGCATTCTCCTTACTTTTTATATAACCTCAAAGTTATGTCATTGTTAGCATGGTTCTAAATACAGAATGGAACTATCTGTATGCTTGCATTGGACATATTTTTTTGTTATTTTCTATTTCCTGTCAATAATGTCCCTGAGGCTATTTTGTGTAGCTAAACAGTATAAAAAAAAACTTGTTCCCCTTCCTCTTTTTCATTGCCGAGTGTTTTGCAAGTGTGAATTTTCCATTGCAGCTGTGACACAACTTGTATTCCGCAGTGGTGAGAAAGGGTAGGGTGATCAAGGGAAAAAAAGATGAATTAAAACGATATCTTTATATTTATACTTTGTCAGGTCTCTTAATTACAGAAGCACATTATATATCTTACATAAAGAAACAATAGTAATACAATAACATTTGTCATGCAGGTATCATTTACTTAATTTGAGATATACTAGTATGGTTGCTGTCATTTAATGATCTTGATTTCTAGGTCGTCCACCATGACCAACGAGCAGTGCAGCTCAAAGAGCGCTGAAGTAGGACTGAACCAAGACATTAGCTTTACCTGCATTGCATAGCATTGTAACTAAGCTTAAGGATATGTTGATTGTCGGACTGGTCTTGAATGCCCCAAAGATGATTGAGGCATTGGTCCACAGTTCATTATTCCCATCCGTCCACCGGGTTGTGTGGTTGGAACAGTCCAACATCATCTGGGACGTTTGCTCCAGGACATTTTAGAGGGTTGATTAGAGGAGGCTTTAGAACATTTTAAGAACCTCTGTCCAGAATGTCCTGCTCCTGCTTTCTGCTATCGCAGGTAAAGCTATGGAGTGTCCATACAGCACTGAGCTCTAACCTCGGCCTTGTTATAACAAGCTGTGGTCTTTTATTAAATGATTGTTCTTAAAGTCCCTGAGCATTAATGTTCTACATTAATCTCCAAGTCTGGTCTGTTCATTTGTTACATGACGTTTCTTTTCTTTACCTCACAAAACCCCTCGCACAGACCGCTGTTTTGTATTTACTCAGACTCTTTGTCTGGCTGTATTTAATTCTTTTTTCTTAGCCGCTCCTCCCATGTCCAGCTCTGTGACTGGGTTTCAGTCAGAAGGATGTTTCTAATCCTGACGTTTGATTAAGGATTAGTTGAACCGCTTGGGAATTCTGTGATGTGTTTGTTGCTGATCTGCCACTGGCCTGAGGCTCAGCCACCCACACGTCCTCGTCTGTCTCTATCTGACTATATTATGAGAGATTTGCAGGATGGAGACCATTTAAAGGGATACTGCTCATGGACCATCCTTTTATCACTCTTCCTCTTACCTTAAGAGGCCTGCTTTAAAAGTCAGGCATAATGGAGGAAATACAGAAATATAAAAGAAAACTCCTTGTTGAACCAAAGTAGATTTGAGGGACATGGGACCTAATTAACCATGAGAAACAGTTGTGGGGCTGGGATAGGAGGATAGATACTAACCCAGACAATGGCACCATAGCCTACATATGAGATGTGAAAGCAACGGCAGGTTCCTCATTCTGACCAGAAGCTCTGAAGCACAACTTCCTAGTACAGACGCGCAGTGTTTGTACAGAGACCCAGTGTGCGTCGCTGTACAGGAACAGTTGCTGCAGTCGCGCTTTCCTATCAGCGAGAGGCAACCGAGCTGCAGGATGGAGTCGTCGTGAAATTAGGACTATTTGATCGACTGTGAAACGGCTCTAGAAGGCATCAGCGAAAAGAGGTGGGCTGAAACGAGGTAAATATATCTCCCATTCTTGTTTTACAAATGGGGGCTTTAATACCAGCCCTTATTGATTTCAATCATCGATACAATTGACATTATTAAGGTCTGAAGAGTTCTTCGGAGACGATGACTACAGTGATGACCAACTTCAGTGCTGTTATCTGTGGACCAGATGAACATTTAGAGGATGTAAACCCGTAAGCCTCAGAAAGAGGAACCTAGAGGACTTTGTCATTGCCACAACTATTGAAATAGTTTGGGCATTATGTGACAAAGGAAGACAATCTGTCTCCACACGGTCAGGTCTAATAAAAGAGAAAGAATGAACCCTGAATCAGTCTTTATGTTATCGATTCATTTCAGCGTGAAGGTGTTTTGAATGAACCGTTGCAGCAGCTGGTTTCTGTTCCTTCCTGACTTCTCCTAATTCATCTGATTATAGCACGGTGGTTTACATAGATGTGGTGGTTTTCACAAACAGACATACATTGTCTGTTGTTGGGTTGCCATAGTGTCCCTAGCACACTACTAGTTGGTACAGAGGGGACATGAATAAAGAGAGGACATCCGACAGCAAGGTGCTTCCGTCTAGACGTGATGGACCATCACATTGTACTAACTATAAAGGGGTACATGGACTATGTACTGGGTACATAAACTATCGACTGGGTACATGAAGTGTTTGTTACTGTGTAGGTGAACTATGTACTCCCCTTTGCATGCAGTAAAAAAGAAAGAATTTGTGGGTGTGGAAGCCTTTCAGCTCCCTCTACAAGTGCAGAAGTCCTGCCTGTCGCTATTGAGCCTCTGATGGCAAACTTCCTCATGTGGACAAATGGACCCCTGTTTGCCTGAGGCGCATGCCGTGCGCTTCCTCTCTCTCTGGCCTTTTTTTTCTGGGGTTTCATCATTGTGATCAGCTGACTGTCTAACCCAGAGGGTTAGAGTAGAGCAAACACATACACGGGCTTCTGGTGCTCTTCATCAGAGGAACTGCATGATGCGCCCGCAACGTATTGCACTTCACTCTCTTCTCTGTGATTATAACTCAAGTCAGAGAATATACTATAATAGACCATTGGGCTCCAGCTCACTGGTTCGTCGCTACAAGACTGACGACTTTGGCGTGATCCACGGCGAGCCTGTACTACCATACACTAGTAACTCAAGTATGTATTTTTCCAAAAGATTCCTTGCTGTTGGCCGATTCATTTTCCTTGGAGAATTAGGTGATGCATTAATCTGTTAAAAATTGTTAGTGGTAGTTCATAACACAGCATCCTAGTCCAGTCGCCAATCATATGTTAATCATTAATTTATACAATATAATAGAAGGACAAGAAAGTCAGTGAAACAATATGTAGATTCCTGATGAGCTGACATAAAGGCTGAGTCTGAAGACAGGTTGTCCATAATCTCAAATAATTTTTTGAAGTGATATTGAAGTGCCTCTCTCTCTCTCGATTCTCTCTCTACCTCTCTCCGTCTACCTCTCTTGTCATTTCTCTCTCTCTCTCTTCGTCGTCTCGTCCGCTGCCTCTCGTCAGTTTCCTCTTTCTCCTCATTCTCCTCTGATCTCCTCTCTCCACTCTCCTGCTTCCTCTCTCTTC
>OLKM01001585.1:0-12500 GCA_900291075.1 Melanogrammus aeglefinus
CAACTCTCAAGAGACATAATACCCTGGGCTAATACAGTAAACAAATATGTAGGCTACACAACTCAAACGCATTGTTATCGTGCTGCTGGCCGGGTTTTTATTAAGTTGTCTTGGACTCGGATCATCAGACGGGCTCGTTAAACCCATGCTTCGTCAACTCCCAGGGGCGGGGTTTAGACCCAATATTTATAGTCTTAAATGATGGCAAAAAAAAAAGTGAACGGCAGAGCCCAACAGTTTGGGTTATCGAACAAACAAAACTGCTTACAAGTTCTTTATTTTGATTTTAAATATCACTTATACAAACAGATATGCACACGTATTGAAGATATGATGACACATGCAGGTACAGGCTAGTAGCCTAAGTGACAGTGTCGTTAAAAAATAGAAAAATATCGTTATTAAAACGTATTGATGGTAATATTCGTCAGCTTATGTATGTTGTGTTATGTTATCATGTCTTTATAAATAGGCTATATATACATAAGTATATATATATATATATATATATAGCCTATACAAAAACATATATACTTTTCTTAAAATATATAAATACATTACTTTTTGGATGTTCCTGTTAGTAGTATTAATGGTAGACTGTTATATACTTTTTTAATACCAATAATTTTCCCTCAATAAAGGTTTTTTTTATTATCAATAATAGTTATTATTTTTTCATACGTGACCAACACAGGTCGCCCCTCGAGCGCCCTCTCACCAGTGCCCCGCCCCTTACCCCTCGCGCTCCCTCTCTCCCCCTCCTTCGTGTGCCTCGAGCCTCTCCTCTTCTCTCCCCTCTCCGTCTCACCTCCGCGGTCACCGCCGCACTTCGCCACACGCAGTAGTCGTCGTCTTCGCGCGATCCCCAGCGCGCGGTAGGTATGGATCCGTGGTCACGCGCCGCTCACCGTACCGTCGTCTCCTCTCCGGCGCGCGGACGCGGGCTCTCCCGCGATGACGTGAGCCCCCGACTCCTCCACACCGTCAGCTCCTCCGCGTCTCTAGCCGTGACGGTTCTCCTGGTAAAAAACTAAAACGAAGAAGAAGAGGAAGAGTGTCTGTTTCTTTTCGGATTGTTGGAGAAGTCGCGTCATTTTTTCCCGCTGGTCCGCGGACCTTTTGGTGCGCTTTTTTTCTCAGAGGATATTTTTCTGCATTTTTTTTTTCTTCTGTGAACTTCTGGTCCACATTATAAGTGGACAAGTCCGGTGCGATCATGGTGGATTCCGTTTTCCTCGACCGGCACAATTCCTATCTCGTGAGTGGATCCCCCTATCATTAAAAACATTGTATGATGCACTATGATTCATAAATGTGCAACACAGCGGAGGTCGCGCGTGTATGTGTGTCTGCATGTGTGCATGCGTGTTTTCTATGACTGAATCGATCAGCTACGACTGCGTATGTTCCCCATCCCTCCTAGTCAACAACGCGTTGGTAAAGCTGAACAAAAAGTTGTTTCCTCCCCATAGCGTTTGGAGAATCTCTCTCTCTCTCTCTCTCTCTCTCTCTCTCTCTCTCTCTCTCTCTCTCTCTCTCTCTCTCTCTCTCTCTCTCTCTCTCTCTCTCTCTCTCCTCTCTCTCTCTCATCTCACTCACTCACTCACTCACTCACTCACTCACTCATCACTCACTCACTCACTCACTCACCATCCCTCTTTCTCTCTCTCCATCCCTGTTTGGAATTGTCAAACTCACTCACACACACACACACACACACACACACACACACACACACACACACACACACACACACACACACACACACACACACACACACACACACACACACACACCTCCACCTCCTCTGATCTGTGTCCAATATGTTTCCTTTGAACCCCCCCTAACGACTTCATCACTGAGCCCCGCCACACATTAATGTATTCTTCACTGCCGAAATCCCCCAAAGAGTGTTTGACGATTTGACACTTGACACCGGTCACAGCCAGGCCAACATCAGGGCACAAAACACTGTTATGGTTCATGCCATCGCACACGAACAACACTGCGGTGGTGGGAAGCGTTCCAACACTAAACCTACACAGCTATCCCCTAGTCGCTACTTATCGCCTGGGAAGAAAAAACCCCAAACGACTTACCAGTGCGTTTATCGTTATCAGGAGATGATCAGTGGCCGATATGGCTCGGCTGTGTTCCCCGCAAAGAACGATAGCATCTTTGTGTGAAAGCGTGCAGATTAGGAAAGCAACAGGTTGCACCCTCTAACAGGTTGCAGTACACTGGAATGCAGCCATAAAAGCTCTCCCTCTCTCTCCCCTGTCGTTCTCACTCTCCCTCCTCTCTCTCTCTTCTCTCTTGTCGTCACACTCTCTCTCCCTCTCCCTCTCTCTCGCTATCTCTCTCTCACACACATACACATCGAGTTTTTCCCTCCTTCATCCTTTGCCCACTTCATCTCTCTCTCTCTCTCTCTCTCTCTCTCTCTCTCTCTCTCTCTCTCTCTCTCTCTCTCTCCTCTCTCTCTCTCTCTCTCTCTCTCTCTCTCTCTCTCTCTCTCTCTCTCCCACCCTTTATTGGTTCCTCTCTCTCTCTGCATGCTCAACCCCGGTTCCTGCGGGACATGAATGATGGTGTTGGCCATCATGCGTCTCTTACAAGTCATGTTCCTGTGGCTGCCCCATACACACACACACACAACACGCACACACACACACACACACACACACACACACACACACACACACACACACACACACACACACACACACACACACACACACACACACACACACACACACACACACACAAGGCACGTTGTCTTTGGCTAGCCATGAGCAGCACGTTGTGGTGTCCCACACTTAAGTTTGTGTGGGTCTGAGTGTGTGTCTGTGTGTGTGCGTGTGTGTGTGTGTGTCTGAGTGTGTGTGTGCGGATGGTTTGATTGATGGCCAAGTCCACCAAACCCACCAAACCACTCCTATAATTTAGATGTCATGTCGCCTAAAACCCAACAAAGGCTTGATTTGGAGTCGCTGTTGTCGTTGTCTTGTGTTGTTGTCAGGAGAACAGCAGCAACTACTCTGGAGAGAAACCGTTGTAAAGAAAGCAATCGTGTCGTCAATTAAGATGTGCGTTCAGCGATACTTCTGTGAAGTTTGCCTTGTGTTGATTCCTTCAGTTGCACAGCAGAAGGTTTTATCCTGTCTTGCAGTTGTGTATTATGATGATGCTGTTATACATTGAGCTGACCCCATGGCTGTTGGCGCATTGATCTCCTCCGTCGACCTGTTTAAAAAACACATCTTGTTTCGTTTCTGCACCAGGGTTTTTTCAAAAAGTGTTCGATTCTGTGCAGCAAGCTCATGAAAGCACGCCTTGAAAAAAAAAACAACACTTTTATTGATGGTTTGTTGTCGAATGGGAATCTGTTACCCAGGAAATCTGGCGATTCCGATGGAACACACGCCCGCTGTAATTCCTGCCTTTTGACAGTTGCTGTCGGTTTGAAAGTGTTTCTTAAAGTATGAAGAGCTTCTACCGGGCCAAGCGACCTAATCAAAACAACATGGCTTATTTATACGAAAAGAAGCGGACCAGAAGCAACCAGAAGGTTGCTAGTTTGATTCCCCGGCTCCTTCTAGCTGTGTGTCTATGTGTTCATAAGCCAGGCACCTCACCCAGACTGCTCCTGATGAGCTGGCTGTCGCCCTGCTTGGTTGACAACACCGCTGTGAATGTGTGCTTGAATGGTTGGAAGTTGCTTTGGGTGAAAGCGTCAGCAAAATCCTGTAAATGTAAAAGGTAATGTAACAAAATAAAAATAAAATAAATAACCCCCTCCCCCAAATTCATCCACCTCACGATGCTTCTAGACTGAAACCATGTGATCCTTCTCATCACCCCACTGTGTTCAATAAGGTCATACACAGGGTGCCTCTCTGGTTTTTACATCCCTACCTCTGCTGAATTTATTTTATTTTATTTAACACAATTATATATTTTAAATATATTTCATGTCTTTTTGTTTGCATTAAAGATGAATGTTCAACTGTGCGAAATGTAGGCTAAAAGGGCCTATCATTAACCTGAGAAAAGAACTAGGCCAATTTTTTCATGATTAAAAAATATATGTATGTCCCCCCCGTCTGTTTCTTTGATAAATCGCACCCTGGTCTTCCGTCTGCGGTGTTTAACCGACTGGGCCGGTACAGGCGTCTTTTCAACGGATGCCAGAAACCCAGTTCAGCTCCTCACAGGAATGCGCACATCCCGGATCACAAAGAGGAGGCAGACAGACCATCTCCAACAGCAGAAGAAGAAGAAAGAAAAAAAGAGACAAGACAGAAACAAAAAAATGTGCTAATGGAGAATGGTGCCCTTTGGTTGAAAGCGCTTTCTCCCCGTCGCCTGTGTTATTAACAAACTCCCCGTCCTTGGCCGTCTATGATGGATAAATAAGCCAGAATGCAGGATCGCTCGAGCATAGTGTGTTTGTGCGTCGAGATGGAGAGGTGAAGGAGAGATGTGGCGGAGTCGCGCTTGTGGGTTGCCAGTGTGGGACGGTTTAACCCCCTGTACATTGGGTCCTGGGTGAATTGAAGCTACCAGTACAAGGACTTCCTGGTCTTGAGTCCTAGGGCTTGAGGAGTTGGGGGACTTGGGAACCACGGAACCATGTCGTCGGTCGGCATGTTGTGGGAACTTCCAACTTTTTACACTCAAAGCTGTTTTCACTATTAGCGAGACAATATTTATCGTTAGGGAATACCGTTACAGGAATGTAATCTGCAGTGCGTATAGGTCCAGTGAGTGCTTGATGGACCAGTGAAGCTCCCACTGTGCCCAAGGTGAGAGTCAGTTAAAGTGGACAAAGTTATGTAACGCCATTGTTCAAACAGTTCACTCATTGACTTCTCTCTGTAGAGGAAACTGTCTCGATGTTTTGCTCTTGCATTTTAAATTTAGGGCATTTTTTCATCCAAAGAGACTTACAATAAGTACGATTGTCAGAAGAATGACAAACAACAATATAGTCGTTACAGTATGGATGTTCTTAGAAACAAGTGCCAAGCACTCGCAATCGCTAGGTTAAGCCATTCCCTGTATACTGTACAACAACGATAGCTCGATGAGGTGCTACACAATGCTAAGTAGCTAAGTAGAGTCTGAAATTGATAAGCACAGAGATGGTTCTCTCCCTCGGCTTTCCTGCTGTTCCGGGTACTAATGCCAACAATGGATCATTGTTGCTGGATCATCTTTGCCTGATAACCCCCCAAAAAATTAAAATCAATCAGGAATCGAAAAGGAACCAAGAAAATAATGACAACATAAGCTATTAGCAGTTATAACTGCAGCATTACTGTCATGTATTTAAAAATAAATCGGTTGGATTTGGAATAAATGCTTCAACATGGTGTCTAATTCCCCTAAGCAATAGAGACTGACTGCCGCCCCCCAAAGAACAGTGGAAGAGTGACGTAAGCAGTCCTAGGGCTGCTCGATTAGGGGGAAAAAAAAAGTCATAATCACGATTATTTTGGTCAATATTGAAATCAGGATTATTCAAGCGATTATTTTTTTGAGTTTGAAAACATGATGTAATTATTCAGCATGTCTCTCCCAAAAACACTATCTTTGTAACTGAGAACTTTGAAATTTTGCTTAAATAAAATACACAAAACGGTCGAAAAGAACATTTTTGCACAGCCCTAAGCAGTCCTTCATGGCCCCTCACTCATCCATCCTCTCATCTACTTCAGCCTGTCTCTCCTCTTGTTTATATACCTGTCTGTTGGTCCGTCTGTCTTACCCCCCTCCCCCTGGCTTTCACCCCACCTCCCAGACAGCCTGTTTAGACAAGCGTCAAATTCCTCCCTCTCCCTCTGTGACATTATCTCCCTCTCTCTCGTCTCTCTCTGGTCATCTTCTCTCTCTCTCTCTCTCTCTCTCTCTCTCTCTCTCTCTCTCTCTCTCTCTCTCTCTCTCTCTCTCTCTCTCTCTCTCTCTCTCTCTCTCTCTCTCTCTCTCTCTCTCTCTCTCTCTCTCTCTCTCTCTCTCTCTCTCTCTCTTGCTCTCTCTCTCTCCCTGTGTTGCTCATTGTTGACATGTACATAGGAACTTGAATTATTCCTTTTTCTTGTGTGTGTGTGTGTGATATTGTTGACGGTACATGGAAACTGTGAGTTCTTCTTTTGTCTTTGTGTGTGGTGTGTGTGTGTGTGTGTGTGTGTGTGTGTGTCCTTCTCTCTCTCTCTCTCTCTCTCTCTCTCTCTCTCTCTCTCTCTCTCTCTCTCTCTGTGTCTCTCTGTCTCTCTCTCTCTCTCTCTCTCTCTCTCTCTCTCTCTCTCTCTCTCTCTTATGTTTCTCTCTCTTCAATACAATTACAAATACAAAAGCTTTATGGGCACGACAAAAAATGTGTAGAACAATGCATGGAAGTAAAATGTCAATACATTTATTCATAATGGAACAAGGGCCTTGTTAGACAACTTTCATTACTTATTGTTCTTTCCTCTCCTCTTCCCTGTCGTTCACTCTCTCTCTCTCTCTCTCTCGCTCTCGCTCTCGCTCTCTCTCTCTCTCTCTCTCTCTCTCTCTCTCTCTCTCTCTCTCTCTCTCTCTCTCTCTCTCTCTCTCTCTCTCTTTCTGTGACCCCTCTATCGTTTCCCTTGGCAGTTATAACTTCATAGTGAACATGGTGGAATGCCCCCTCCCCCCTCTCTTTGCTACCTGTTGATATGTTGTAACCGTGAGCCAATTAGCAAACAGTTTGTTTGGCTTCCGTCCTGCTCCCAGGGGGAGAGAGAGAGAGAGAGAGAGAGAGAGAGAGAGAGAGAGAGAGAGAGAGAGAGAGAGAGAGAGAGAGAGAGAGAAGAGAGAGAGGAGAGAGAGAGAGAGAGAGAGAGAAGAGAGAGAGGAGGAGAGGAAGGAGGGAGAGGGAGGAGGAGGGAGGGAGGGAGGGAGGGAGGAGGAGGAGGGAGGGAGAGAGAGAAAATAGGTCAAGTGCATTCAGGACAAGTTTAACAGGCAAGGTTGAACAAGGAGTGACGTTTGTGTGTGTGGTGTGTGTGTGTTTGTGCGTGTGTGTTTGTGTGTTGTTGGGGGTGTGTGGTTTGAGTGAGAGATGGTCTGGGTCTGAGTGAGTGTGTGGATGTGAGTGAGTGAGCGAGTGAGTGAGTGAGTGAGTGAGTGAGTGAGTGAGTGAGTGAGTGAGTGAGTGTGTGTGGAGGTGTGAGTGAGAGTGATTGAGTGTGTGTGGGTGTGAGTGAGTGAGTGAGTGAGTGAGTGAGTGAGTGAGTGAGTGAGTGAGTGAGGTGTGAGTGAGGTGTGAGTGAGTGAGTGTGTGAGTGTGTGAGTGAGTGAGTGAGTGTGTGTGGGTGTGAGTGAGTGAGTGAGTGTGTGAGTGAGTGAGTGTGGTGGGTGTAAGTGAGTGAGTTTGTGTGGGTGTGAGTGAGTGTGTGAGTGTGTGTGGGTGTGAGTGAGCGACCCAACTGCCTTGTTCAACTAAAGGGTTTAAAGATGAACAAATTAGCATTTTCTAACAGCCCTTTTTGGTGTTTATCCATGTACTTTCATCAGTGTATTTGTGTTGTTGTGTTATTTACAATATAGCCACCTAGCATGCCCTCTCCACGCTCCTAGAGACCAGCAAATGCGTGCCCATCACATGGGTGATCTGTGAACATGTGGGCGGGCTTCCTCTCCCTCCCCCAACATCTTAGTCATCACAAATGCTCTGCAGTTTCATTCTCACGAGTCGATCCCCTCCAAAAAAACACAGACTCGCGTGCCAATCTCCCTTGTTGGCGGGCATCAGCACAGCAGTGATGCATGCTGGGATATGCCGTTTGCGTGAACTACATTTTTGTAGACTTTTTGTGTAATATCCGTGCGGGCCCTAGTTCTGGGTTTAGTGGACCACGAACATGGATCACGTCCCCCCCCCCCACCCCCCAGATAAGTTCAGTTCTAATCTGTTTACTAATGTATGTATTCCGTATAGGAGTATAGCTAGCTACCTTTGTTGTGTACGAGGAATGGGTTAACTTAGTGATTATTGGTGCTTAGCACCTGGTTCTATAAACATTCTTGCTGCAGCGACAGCGATATATTGTTGTTTCTCTTCCAACTGACTAATGCACTTATCGTAAGTCGCTTTTGATAAACGGTCTGTTTATGCCTTAAATGTCAATGTAAATGTACACTACAGCATATAGCATAGTGATATTTTGGCCAAATTCTGATATCTTCTAACCTATACTAACTATACTAACTAACTAACTATACTAACTATACTCTCCTAACGCTGCAGATTCACTGTTCCTCAGTGCCTGTATCCTAAGCCAATCAGAGTGCTTGTTACATTCCATAATCACTATCTGCCCATGTCATCTATTTGACTTAGGAATTTCTGACTCTAGATACAAGAGGCAATAGGGATTACTATAGTTCGATGGCATGGTGTTGGGGTCGCCCACTCACTCGGTCCTGCCTCGGTTATTTGTCCTGGGGATAAGGAGTGCTCAGGGGTTGAGTGATCTGTTGTGTGAGCAAACAAGGTGTGTGGTGCTAGCTGTTCGCCCTCTCCCTCTCTCTCTCTCTCTCTCTCTCTCTCTCTCTCTCTCTCTCTCTCTCTCTCTCTCTCTCTCTCTCTCTCTCTCTCTCTCTCTCTCTCTCTCTCTCTCTCTCTCTGCCTCTCTCTCTCTCTCTCGCCCTCTCCTCTTTGAGTCATTTAGTCTCGTGTTTGTGAGGCAATAATTTCCTGTGCATGTAGCCATAGATCTCCCCCTCAGGCCCCATCCCCCCCCCCCCCCCCCCCCCCCCCCCCCACACACACACACACACACATTGGTATCGCTTTTTAAAACGATAAACCCAATTGAACACTGACCATGATAAGAACCAGTAACGTTCCAAGTTCACACATTTTTTGGTATAACTCCCTTCTAAACTCCACCGGCGGCAGAGTTTTCTCGCCATGGCAACGCAACCCATTCCAAATCCCTGTCACTGTCTCTCTCTCTCATCCTCTCCCTCTCTCTCTCTCCCTCTCTATATCTGCTTTGTCTCTTGACTCTCGAGGAAAAGACAAGCGCCTCTCCAAGGTTTTACTTTTTAAGGAGAGGAGGGAGAGAGAGAGAGAGAGAGAGAGAGACTATAGAAGGAGGAGTGAGAGAGAGAGAGAGAGGAGAGAGAGAGAGAGAGAGAGAGAGAGGAGAGAGAGAGAGAGAGAGAGAGGGAGAGAGGGATAGAGAGGAACAGAGAGAGAGATTCTTTCTTGGCCCCACTTTTTCATTGGTTTGTTGGAGGGACCGGGTGTGTGTGTATGCGTGTGTGTTTGTGTGTGTAGAGAGAGAAGTGGGTGACGTTCAGTCCAAGGGCATGAGAAGTCCCATTTGTGTGTGTGTGTGTGTGTGTGTGTGTGTGTCTGTGTGTTTTTGTGTTTGTGTTTGTGTTTGCGTGCGTGCGTGTGTGTGTGTGTGTAATTGTCTGTTGTCCGTGTGTGCAAAACAAGCCTGAGACCTTAAATGGAACCTAGTTTAATTTAAGCGTTTTATTTTATCGAACATCATCAACGACCATCACATCAGAATCTCACCGCTCACAGAAACACTTTTATATTGCATTGTTATCATAAATTAAAATTACTACACAGCTTTGAGGGATACCTTATTCTGAGTGAGGCAGACCTCAGGGCTGTTATATCTGAATAACAGACCGTTGCTATAGTATAGACCATCTCCAACCATCAGATCTAACCAACTGTATTTTATAAGCAGAAAAGAAAACAATAATCCAATCAATGTTATTGTTGTATCAAACGATTGATCACTTAGTGATTGGTGACGCAGGAGCTAATGCAAAACAAGTAGTGATGATTCCCTGAGGGGTTTAATGTAATTTGCGCTGTTTATTATCCCTTACATAACAAACACAATACCATTTACATGGAGTGTTACATGGGGGGGGGGGGGGGGGTGGAATCCCTTGGATGGTGTGGTACAAAAAAAATTAGTTAGGTAACATACAAGCTGGCTCTTGGTAGTTAGTTATGGTAGTTAGTTAGTTAGCCAGCTAGCTAACTCATGTCTGGCTCTTGCCTCCTGATGCCAACTAGCTAGCTAGCTGTTAGCCAGCTCTTCTCAGCCACCACTTCCATAAAACACGATTAACACAATGCTGTGGGAGTCTTAAGTGTGGAGTCTTTGTTTTTGGTGTGCGGGGTCAACAGTGGACAGCTGCCATGGCAACCTGCTTGGTTTCCATACATTTAAATTCCAACATGATTGTGCGCCTTTGAGTGTGTGTGTGTGTATGTGTCTGCGTGTGTGTGGATACATGTGTTTGTGTTCAAGCACAGCCCTCGCAAATCAGCGTTTGCATCTGACAACATTCAGCTTCAGGGTGGTGGCCTGTTTAATGATTGCCACAGTGTGTGTGTTTGTGTGTGTGTCGGTTTGTGTGTGTGTGCACATGCATGCACTCATGGGTGCCTGTGGATTACGCAACCTGCATATAAGTCCAAACGCGTGCAGTGATTTTTAACCGCAGCGAGTGAGAGGTCAAACTCAGGGGGTCAACCTCAGGGTCAACCTGAGGGGTCAAGGGTCGTTGGGTTTAAGATCAGATGAGCTGCTGGAGCTGCTTAACTGGAAAGGAATCCGTATTTGAGTTATGCATTAACAGACACATTCATGCAAACGAACACACACACACACACACACACAACAATCACCGCATACACGCTCAAGCACCATGCACTTACACACACCAACATATACACGCAAGCGCACACACAGGGGCACACACGCACACGCACACACACACACACACACACAGAATGTATGTGCAGCAAGACAGTGTTCTTTAACACCAAGCCAAAAGCTGCCGGTTTGGCTCAATCCCCAACGCTCTCTTAACTTAATTAACTGTGATAAAAAGGCTAAGCAAAGAAAGTCAAAGAGAACCCTTTTGATTCATACTGACCAACAGATAAACCTTAACTACACAATGAAACACAAAATGTACCTCAACCATGCTAGCTCCGTTTTGAAAGCGGAGTCTCTCAGCGAAGTTTGCCAGACAATTACATAGATTTGTTCTTTGTCACACTAAATCTAATCAACGCCACTTCCTCCACAGCTGAAACAATGTTGTTGGAGACGTTAGCTTGTCTGCGCGCCAGCTAGCTAAACTTTCCCAATAACATCATATGACGCTACCGCACACGCACAGCTGGCTAGCATGCTACGACGCTAACGCGCAGCTGGCGAGCGTTTGAGTGTCAATTCCGGACGATCCAATCCGAATCCAGAAGTCCTCGACTCACGCGCCGCCCCGGGCTTTTGTTGCCGCTCTAATTACCTGGTTTACACGGACGTCGCATCGCATTACGGATGAGAATTATTCCGTTTGACGTTTTTACGTTCATTAGCATGCTACGGCACGAATGTCACCGGACCAACGGAAAATCTGTGAACTAAGTACCGTAGATTACGATCACACTTGAGTCGTTGAGCACGTTAAGCACTTGTCGCCGGGGAATTTTATTTAAATCAACTGCCAGGGAAATCAGGATAGCTACAGGTGGCCCGTGTTGGGACTTGGAACCAAACCCAGGACCTTTTGGGTGGTAGTCAAAGCCCCTTGTCAAAGCATTATCTCCCTTCTTACAGAGTTAGCTTCTATGTTTTCCTCCATGACGGGACCTGACCTTACAATAAGAGGTGTGCTTGGATTGTAAACAAATAATATCCCTGTTGCTGAGGTGTGTGTGTGTGTGTGTGTGTGTGTGTGTGTGTACACATGCATGTTCCGTGTTTCATGTGCTTGTTATGTACGTGTGTGTATGAGCGTGTGTGTGTGTATGTGTGTGTACGTATGCACGCGTAAGTGCACGTCTTTGCTTGTTCTTCTGTGTGCGTTTGTGTATATGTGTGCGTGTGTGTGTGTGTGTGTGTGTGTATGTAGGCTAGGTCAGTCATCAATCACTCATTATCTTGATGTAATGGATAAGTGTCTGCTTCCATTGACTTGGACGGATGGTTTTAATGACAGACCAACCTCCTCATCCATCAAAGCACAAGCCGGTAGTTATGGACAGGTACAAGCCGGTAGTTATGGACAGGTGAACGGACCTTATGAAATGACTACCGGTCTCACTAAAGTCAAAGTCAACATGGGGAATTCAAGGATTCACAAAGCCAACTCAAAATAACTTCGGTATCTTGTCGAGTCCCTGAGGCACTTGGATGTGGCTTGTGTCGTTACACATTGGCAGGTTGTTAAATGTCCCCATCCCATTGCTTTGATGGGAAGCGACGCAGCCAATAGAAAAGATTGTAACTGAAATGGTATTTTTGCTGTTTTATTTTGAGGCTGAGAGCCGACATAAAATGCATGCGTCACATACGAAACTACCCTCTTCAAATACGTTCAAAGCTTTAAATATCAATATGGACACCATTGTTTTTTACATTTTTCTTCTCAAATACGTCACAACACATTTTTCTCAGGAATGCGATTGGCTGAGTGGT
>OLKM01001585.1:17500-22500 GCA_900291075.1 Melanogrammus aeglefinus
TGATACTGTGTGATACTGTTGGTAGCCGACCCCATGTTTGTCTGCCGAATCTTGTTTTTAAAGCATTCCGCAGATGATGAGGAATTAGATTAGTCCACGGAGAACACTGTAGTGTGTGTGTGTGTGTGTGTGTGTGTGTGTGTGTGTGTGTGTGTGTGTGTGTGTGTGTGTGTGTGTGTGTGTGTGTGTGTGTGTGTGTGTGTGTGTGTGTGTGTGTGGTGTGTGTGTGTGTTGCCTGTGTGTGAGTAGTGGGGGTGTGTGTGTGTGTGGTGTGTGTGTGTGTGTGTGTGTGTACATGTGTTGTGTGTGTGTGTGTGTGTGGTGTGTGTGTGTGTGGGGGGGCGGCGGGGGGTGTGTGTTTGTGCACGCCTGGGTGTATGTATGTGTGTGGGTGTGTGTGTTCTTACGCCGTTGTCATGGCAAGGAGCTTTCATTGCGTTTCATGGGAAACGTATTCTAATTTTTGTAATGAATAGACCATAAAGGATCCTCTCCACCTTCCCATTCTTATTGGATTCAATTGTCTGGAGCAACAGACGAGATCCCTCAAGATCACTACTATCGATTGATGTTTATGAAAGGTTGCTTGTTCAAATTCCCTCAAGTTCACCTTCAAACAGCTGCACTCTGTGTGTGTGTGTGTGTGTGTGTGTGTGTGTGTGTGTGTGTGTGTGTGTGTGTGTGTGTGTGTGTGTGGTGTGTGTGTGTGTGTGTGTTTGTGTGTGTGTGTGTGTGTGTGTGTGTGCCTGTGTGTGTGCGTGTTTGTGTGTGTGTGCATGTATACATATGCGTTTGTGTGCGTGTGTGTATGTGTGTGCTTGGGTATGGGTTAAACGAGAGGCTTTTATTGTGCATCGCTTTTATTGTGTTGCGCTTTTATTGTGACACTTTAATGACAAGGGAACAGAGCTCTTCAGGAGCACATACCCACGTGGGCAGCAGATGTGGTGGTGTTAACACGGAGCGCGACAATGATAACGGCAGGAGCCTAGTTATCATTGTTATGATTGGCTGACAGATTGTAAACACATGCTCCCACGCTGCCAGCCAATCAGAAAGCAGCAGGTGAGAGCGGAACAAATCAGTAAAGAGGCTCTACTGTTGATGATGTGTCCGCTTTGAAAAACAATTACTGTCATTTGCATGTTCTATGCAGATGGCCGTGTGTGTTTGTATGTGTGTGTGTGTGTGTGTGTGTGTGTGTGTGTGTGTGTGTGTGTGTGTGTGTGTGTGTGTATGGTCGTATATACTACATGCGTGTATGTGTGTGTTGGAGGTATTATGCATGTGTATGTTTGTTTTTGTGTGTGTCTGTGTGTGTGTGTGTGAGGCAGTGTCTAGTTGTCGCGTTTAACATGTGTTGCTATATAATTTGTTTGTAGAAGCACATTTTTTGGAATACACCTAATCTACCCGATATATTGTAGTTGGGAAGGGATTAGTTATTAGACGAATAAGATTGATTAAGTCATTCGATTTAACCAACTGTCAAAATGCAAACTCCAAGCCAAGTAAATGCATACTGTCAAGCACTACCAAGTTTCCTTGAAACAGTTCATTAACTATTCATTAACATCTAGTCTTTAAATTCGTACTCACTCAGATCAACATAACCCATTACGAATCAAATACTTTTCATTTTACTAGTTAAGCTTAGGTCCTCCTGCTTAACTTTAGAGTGTCTTTCGTGCCTCACAATGCATCATGGGAGTTTGTGTTGTCGACACTGACATACTGAAAGGACTCACGGGTGTTGTAAGCCATGCAAAACCCTAAGTCAACACAAACATACCATAAACCCGGCCAACTATAACTTTTGCATTGCCACGTCTCGCTTGAGAAATCGCCATGTGTCGGTGTCAAACACAACAATGTCTCCCCTTGAAGACAAATCGTTTCACGATTCATTTCTAAACAATAGCCCTGACACAATACCTAACATTCCACTGCTCCGATGCTCCCAAAATGGAGGCCGGCCGATGCCATATGACGCTGCGATGCTACTAGCCCTAACAGGCACCCAGTCAGACCCCTACCCTCACTGGAAGGAGAGATCATGTTTCCTTACAGTTCCAATGAGGGCATCTAGCAGACACTTTCATCCAAAGTGACTTACAACAAAGACATTTGTCAGAAGAAAGAGAAACAACAATATATCGCTGTCGGTACAGTAAGGATGTTCATAGATCTCACAATCTCGAGGTTAGCCCATTCCCCTTACACAACAATGATAGCTAAGATTAGATGCTAAACAATTCTATTACAATGCTAACACTATTTTTAAGTGCAAGGACTTAATACGTACATACAATGAGTGTGTAAGAGGGGTGTGGGGGTAAGGGGGCAGTTACTCCCCTCCGGGTTGTGGGTTGAGTTCCTCCTGGCCCGTTAGAGCGGGCTTTGGGGGGTGAGGAAGGGGGTTGCGCGTACTGTGAGACCTGGGATCCCGTTGGAGGCTGTGATTCTGATTAGGAGCTCATGCACATGCATTTCGTTAGTCTCGACTCGTCTCAGGGTTTGCGATTTCAAAGAAAGTGTGTGTCCGGAATATGCGTCAGAGTGTGTGTGTCTTTGTGTGTGTTTGAGTGTGTGTCCGAGTGTGTACGTGTGGGTCGGAGTGTGTGGGTCGGACTGTGTGTCTGAGTGTGTCAGAGTGTGTATCGCGGTGTGTTTCTGAGTGTGTGTCGGTGTGTGCCTCTGAGTGTGTGTGTGGAAGTGTGTGTGGTAGTGTGTTTCGGAGTGTGTGTCCGTCCGTCAGACTGTGCATCAAAGTGTGCGTCTTAAGTGAGCAATCTAAGGCCCCGTCCACACAAACCCGTTTTTTTTTAAACCGTGTGTTTCTCTACACGGTTTCGCCGTTCGTCCACACGTAACCGCAGTTGTCGGCTCCTGAAACCGGAGTTTTTTGTAACCGGAGTCCAGGGTGAACTTTTCGAAAACTCCGGTTTCAGCAGTCACGTGTGGACGGGGAAACCGCAGTTTTTTCTGGTTCCTTGTCTCGACATTGTTTGACGTCACACTGTGCGACGGTAAACAGTATAAGTAGTATCCATGGAGACCAACATATCACTTGACTATCATCAGATCATCAGATTATCATCTTGGACTGACACGACTCCCAATCCACATTTTCTTGAATTCTTCTTATTTTAAATTCATGAGTAACAGTGAGAAGTAACTCAACTTCGCTGTCCGTCCACACGAAGGAATCTGCCCGGCCTCGGTTCGCCATTGTTGTTTTTCCGGTATGAATTTTTCCAGCCTTGTGATTGGCTAAATGGCCTTCCTGTTTGGAGTGCTATCGCCACCTACTGCTTTGGAATGCACGTTTGAGGTGGATTTGCGGTCTCGTGTGGACAGAGTTATTTTTTATGAAACCGGTGGTGTGGACGCAAATCTTTTTTTAACCGGGGTTCATAAAAGTTTGGTTTCAAAAATACCCGGGTTCGTGTGGACGGGGCCTAAGTGTGTGTCCGAGTGTGTCTCTGAGTGTGTGTGCGTATAGACGGGGAGTAGGCCTGTTGTGTCTATCAGCATTCATAAACATTTCCTTACTTGGCGAGCAGGGCGCTCCGAGGTCCTCAGATATTCCGGGTATGTGCGGCGAGGAACGGGGAACGGGGGAGGGGCGTGGGGGTTCGGATCCCCCCCCACGTAACGCAAACCACAGCTCAGATTGTTGGGATGGATTACCGGAGAGAGGTGACCTTTAGGGGAACGAGAAAGTCCAAAGGGAAGCGCCGCATTGGGGAAAGAAAAACGGGAAAGAAACGAAGGCGGGAGTTGGTGTGAGGAGGAAATTCGATGGAGAGGATGAAGAGCGCGGAGTGTGTTAGGAGCAATGATTGTGTTTTTATTATCAGCACAGCTGGTGGTTATCATTAGGGAGGAAGGGAGGGAGGGAGGGAGGGAAGGAGGGAGGGAGGGAGGGAAGGAGGGAAAGAAAGGAGAGAGGGGGGGAGAGGGAGAAGAGCAGACAGAGAGACAGAGAGAGAGAGAGAGAGAGAGAGAGAGAGAGAGAGAGAGAGAGAGAGAGAGAGCGAGAGAGAGAGAGAGAGGAGAGAGAGAGAGAGAGAGAGAGAGAGAGAGGAGAGAGAGAGAGAGAGAGAGAGAGAGAGAGAGAGAGAGAGAGAGAGAGAGAGAGAGAGAGAGAGAGAGAGAGAGAGAGAGAGAGAGAGAGAGCGAGAGGATTTGTTTATTTTTCAACATGTGTGTTTTGGGTGTGAGTGTGTGTGAGAGAGGAGGAGCCTTGAAGGGGTGAGTGTATAGGGTGTGTGTATGTACGGTTTGTGTCAGTGTATAGGGGTATGTGTGTTTTACGAAAGACTCAGCGAGACCAACCATTAATGTGTTTTCTGTGCGCAAGAATGCACTTAAATATTTACAGCGTGTCTCTGAGAGAGAGCATCTGCATCCCTCCATATCTGTGTACATCAGCAGAACCGTGCGTGTGTGTGTGTGCGTGTTTCGTGCTCATGGGGATGTTTTTAGTGTTGCTGAGACCAACACAAGGACATATGTGAGGGGCCTGAGAGAGAAGAGGAGCAGATGGACAACAGATTGGTGCAGAGACACGACTCTAAACAGGCCCCCCCTGATCCCAGGGCCGGTAGGACAAGACTGGACTCACGGCCACGCCCACATTCAGCCATGAGGAAAGGGAGGGAGGGAGGGAGGGGGAGAAAGAGTGGGAGGGAGGGGGAGAGAGGGAGGGAGAGGGAGGAGGGGAGAGAGAGAGAGAGGGAGGGGGGGAGTGAGAGGGAAGAGGGGGAGGGAGACGGAGAGAAAGAGGGAGGGGGGGAGAGAGAGAGGGAGGGGAGAGAGAGAGAGAGGGAGAGAGAGGGGGGAGTGAGAGGGAAGAGGGCGAGGGAGAGGGAAAGAGAGAGAGCGGGGGGGGAGAGAGAGAGAGAGAGGGGGCAGAGGGAGAGGGAGTGAGGGAGTGAGAGGGAAGAGGGGGAGTGAGACGGAGAGAAAGAGGGAGGGGGTAGAGCGAGAGGGAG
>OLKM01001585.1:27500-36137 GCA_900291075.1 Melanogrammus aeglefinus
TAATTTGAACAGTGGATACAAGGGTAATGTAAGTTCTGCGACTACGGCCGACGTCAATGTCCGATATAACCAGGGCGATTTTTTTATATCGTAAAAACCAAACACACGGTTAGTCCTGTTTTGATGCCAGGAGAGCCACTGTGGATGACATCACACTGTCATGTCTTCAAGTCAATGTTAGAGTGGGTGGGTGAATACCACCCACCCTCTCGTCCCCATCTCTCCTTTAACTACTTTAAATAGTTGGCTGTTGTTGTGCAACCTCCTGTGTGTGTGTGTGTGTGTGTGTGTGTGTGTGTGTGTGTGTGTGTGTGTGTGTGTGTGTGTGTGTGTGTGTGTGTGTGTGTGTGTGTGTGTGTGTGTGTGTGTGTGTGTGTGTGTGTGTGTGTGTGTGTGTGTGTGTGTGTGTCTGTATATATGTGTTTATGTGTGTGTGTGTGTGTGTGTTTATGTGTTTGTGTGTGTGTGCGTGTGTGTGTGTGTGTGTGCGTGTGTGTGTGTGTCTGTATGTGTGTGTTTATGTGTGCGAGCCACTTGTATAATGCTTGTAAAGTCAATGAAGCGCCACGGTTGCACAGAAAACAAGGGTCCCTGATGGAGATTTACAGACAAGTCGACGCACATGGGCGACAACGCACACACACACACACACACACACACACACACACACACACACACACACACACACACACACACACACACACACACACACACAATATTATTTCTCCCTGTCTCACACAAGAGTACAAATACAGACCAAACACACATGCCCCCCCCCCACACACACACACTCACACAAACACACAAACACACTGTGTTTCAACATCTTAGTTCCCCCTCTGACAGCTACAGCTTGCCAGATAGTGCTCTTGGAAACGCTCTGACCCACACCCCCAAATTTCCTAACCTCTCTCTCTCTCTCTCTCTCTCTCTCTCTCTCTCTCTCTCTCTCTCTCTCTCTCTCTCTCTCTCTCTCTCTCTCTCTCTCTCTCTCTCTCTCTCTCTCTCTCTCTCTCTCTCTCTCTCTCTCTCTCTCTCTCTCTCTCTCTCTCTCTCTCTCCCTGAGGGGAAACAGAGGTATGCATGACCACACTGAAGAACACAGATCTGAAAAAGCCTACTCTCCTCTATAGCTCTCTGTTGTTCGCATTTGTCTCTATTTTCCAAAGTTCCTTCCTCTATTTTGTTCCATTTTAATCCATTCTATTCTACGACATTCAACAATTATAATCTTCTTTCCTCTTCCTTCTTTGTAGTGGATTCTTTTCCTGTCAGTTGTGTGTGTGTGTGTGTGTGTGTGTGTGTGTGTGTGTGTGTGTGTGTGTGTGTGTGTGTGGATTATGATTGTGTTTGTGTTTATGTGTGTGATCATTAGTGTGTGTGTATGTGGTCCGTAGTGTGTGTGTGTTGGATTATGATTGTGTTTGTGTTTATGTGTGTGATCATTAGTGTGTGTGTATGTGGGTCCGACAGGGGGTCGCGTGTGTGTGTGTTTGTCTGTGTGTGTCTGTGTGTGTGTCTGTGTGTGTGTGTGTGTGTGTGTGTGTCAGTGTCTGTGTGTGCTGTGTGTGTGTGTGTGTGTGTGTGTGTGTCTGTGTGTGTGTGTGTCTGTGTGTGTGTGTGTGTGTGTGTGTGTGTGTCTGTGTGTGTGTGTGTCTGTGTGTGTGTGTGTCTGTGTGTGTGTGTGTGTGTGTGTGTGTGTGTGTGTGTGTGTGTGTGTGTGTGTGTGTGTGTGTGTGTGTGTGTGTGTGTGTGTGTGTGGTGTGTACCAGTTTCCGACAAAGGAAGGTTTGGATGAAGCAGACGTTTCGAGATAAGTTTGAGGCGCTCAAGGGACAGTTGTGCTCCACTGAGTTCTTCTTTATTCTATTCTATACTATACTTTTTCACTTTTTTTCTCCTCCAGTCTAGTTTTTCTCATTTCCCCTCTGGTCTAGTTTCTCTCTATTCTCCCCTACTGCTGGATCCTGCAGCTGTTCATGATGAACGCAGGCAGCTGCCGGCTCCATTAACACGAGGCCTGACCAAAACCAACTGATAGGGGATTTAAGAAGTACACATGTGTATAAAGTGTTTTCATAACCTGTTTTAGGGCCGCCTTTCAATATCCTCCCGGCCCCACACACACGCACACACACACACACACACACATGCACATGCACATGCACACGCACATGCACGCACACAAACGTGCGTACACGATCAAGCATATGCGTACGCACGACATGTTGGCAAGTGAAATTAGTAAAGTAGAGGTTGTGTGGAATGGATTTCTTTGGAGGATTGTAAGGGGAGGATACAAAAGAAAGCTCCTGATCGACACAAAAACACGGTAACCCTAGACGGTGAAGTAGACTGGAGTTATAGGCTATCAAAACGAACGTCTTCGTGAAATAACACACACACTGCTCCAAATCGACAGGTTCTGCTTCTCGCAGCAACTCAAATATGTTGCACATGGATGTAGAATGCAAAATAACGAGTCCTGTTGCAAAAGCAAGTCCTGTTTGATAAGGGATGCACCGGGGAGGGTGTGGAGTGGCTTTGAGAGGATCTTGGGGCTGGACCGCTCGCAAATAAGGAGGACCATGACGAATAAATCAGAACTCACGCGACTATTGCAGCAAGTGCTGCAGACAGAAGCCCCCCCAAAGAATGCTAGTGCTTCGGAAAGGGGAGAAATGATGATGATGATGATGATGATGATGATGATGATGATGATGATGATGATGATGATGATGATGATGATGATGATGATGATGATGATGATGCATGCATGCACACACAATCACATGCGCGCACACTCACACTCACACCAATGCACACACTCACACACACGCAAACGCAGACGTGCACACAAGCACGTGCACGTGCAATCAGACGCGCACATGCAAGCACACTCGCACGCGCGCACATGCACACACACACACACACACGCACACACACACACACACAAACACAACACATGGTGAATTGGGTGGGGGGAGGGGGTAGAAGTGGAGGAGCAGATGTTTGGTGGAGGCAGGTGAAAGGGCGGAGGATATACAGTCAGTGGAGGAGCTCAAAATGTGTGGGGAAGCTGGAGGTGGCAGTGCGCCGGTGGGCGGTGCAGGAGGTAAAGCTAGTGGAGGAGCTAATGCCGTTGAGAGGGTGGTGGAGGTGGTGGAGGTGGAGGAGGTGGAACGGTGGTGGAGGTCGAGCTAGCGGAGGTTCTCGCTGTACGGAGCAGGTGGTGGAGGTGGTGGTAGGGGTGTTTGAAGGGTGGTGCAGGAGGTCGAGTTAAGCGGAGGTGCTAGATGTATCAGGCGGGTTGTGTATGTGGAGGTTCATGGGCTGCTTGGACGGGTTGTGCAGGCTCCGGTGTGGTGGAGTAAGTCTACGGGTGGAGGAGGGGTGGAGGTTGTCCTGGGTTGATCCTGAGCACGCCCAGCTCCTGGGTGCAGCTATCGTCGTTGTGTCATTCCGAACTATTCGCCTCGCGACTTCAAACCGACTTCAATAAAAAAGCTAACAGAAAAAGGTTGGTCTGGTCTCTCTCCCTGGAGTCCCGTCCCGGGCTGGTCAGTTAGTCTGTCTTGCGTTGTGGCTTGCTAATGAGGACAGCCAATCAGGAATGCTCCAGATATTTCGGAGCATGGGGGGGGGGTGGGAGACGGAGAGGAAACCCTCCCCCGTTTGTAGGAGTTTGGATTCTTCCGTAGCTGGTATTGGTTTCCTTTGTCAAGAACACCATCAGATGATCCTTCTGTCATAGTGCTGTGGTGGATTAGGTTATCGAGAGAGAGAGAGAGAGAGAGAGAGAGAGAGAGAGAGAGAGAGAGAGAGAGAGAGAGAGAGAGAGAGAGAGAGAGAGAGAGAGAGAGAGAGAGAGAGAGAGAGAGATGGGGGAGATAGAGAGAGAAAGAAAGAAAGACAAAAAATAAGGAAAAGGGGGGAAGACAGAAACGACTGCATCAAGGGGAAGGGTCGGTGAGAGAGAGAGAGACAGCAGGAAGGAGGCAGTGTTGAGCTTACAGAAGGAATAGAGGTTCCCCATGTTGGCAGAGGCCAAACCGTGACCAGACGCTACGACCACTTCCTGTGTGGATCGGGTCAAACCAAAGAGGTTTCAGACACGGGTGCGGGGGAGTTTGGTGAAGCTTATCGACAAATCCCGAGAAAAACCTCAAAACCTCAAAAATGACGATCGATAATGGATTGTTTGAACAATTTAGTATATTCTGTCTATTTCTGTCACTGCCTCAGCGTCATAATGGTAAAAAATGCATTCCTAACAATGTCAACACTCAAGGACAAGGAAACACGTTCTCTCCCTGAGTGTGCACGGTGATGGCTGGTTCAACCAATGGTGCAACAGGTGTTCAGCCTCACCCAGCCCCAGAGTCAGTCAGTCAGTCTGACTCAGGCCAGGTGGGGCTGCTTCAACCAGCCATCACCCACACACACACACCCCACAGCATTGTTTTAATAACTTATCATATACCGGTACTTGTTTATAATGTCTACCACAACTTTATGCAATGTTTATATTCCTTTGAAGCTTTAAGGAACAATATCTTTTATAAATCAAGATTCATTACTTTCTGCTCTGTAATCCTCTAATTTCCGGTATGAATGAATACGGATGAGCAGGGATTGTGCATCACAATGCATTATGGGATTAGTAGTTGGCGATACGCCATAGTTTCTTTTATGACCTACAAGAGAGGGTTGTAGTGAAGTCAAATCCTAAGTCACCGTAGGCATACCATAACCAAGGCTAAACAAAAGATAGTTTTGCCATGTCTCGCATGAGAAACGATGTGGTGTAGTTTCAAACACAACAATCCCAATTCACAATTTACATTTAGGGCACTTTTGAAGCATTTAGCAGTCGCTTTTATCCAAAGTGACATAGAATGGGTAAATTTGTCAGTGACAAATTATTTCACGATCAACCCCCGAAACACCAAAACCTCTGTTTGAGGTTACTTCTAGTTTCACTGTCATGTATCACGTAATACTACTCTTTCAGTAAGCTGTGTATTCTTATTACTAATCAGGAGGTGAAGCGGGTTGGCTTGTAACCGCAAGGTTGCTATTTCGATCCCCGGCTCCTCCTAGCCGAGTGTCGAGGTGTCCCAAAGCGAGTCGCCTCACCCTGACTGCTCCCGACGAGCCGGCTGTCACCCTGTGTGGTTGACACTGCCGTCCGTCGGTGTGTCAAAGTGTCACTGAATCAGTGAATGTTTGGCAGTATTATAAAGCACTTTGTTTGAGTAAAGCGCTGTATAAATGCAGTGCATGTCGCAAAGGCAGATTTTTTCCGAAGTGACCTTCCGACCTTGGACCCCTGACAAACACCCAGCCTCACCCTGTTTCCCCCCCCCTCTCCTCCCCCAGGGAGACTACACCTGGAGCAGCCTGTCGGGCCGCTGTGTGCGCCTCACCGCGGTCCCCATCCAGAGCCTGTCGGAGCTGGAGCGGGCGCGGCTCCAGGAGGTGGCTTACGCACGCCTGCACCAGGACTACGACCTGGGCTGCCAGATCACCATGCCCAAAGGTCAGGGGGGGGGGGGGGGTGACTCCCTGAGCGAGACGCCTCTCCGTTACTGCTCCTGACCAGCTTGGCTGTCGCCCTGCGGGGTTGACTCCGCGGTCGGTGTGTGAATGTGTGTGTAAGGCAGGTGTAAGTCGCTTTGTACTAAAGCGTCAGCGAAATCCCCAAAATATGAATGTGTTCAATATATTCAATTCGTATCGCAAATTTATTAATCCCTGAGGGATATTCCGTATGTTACAGCAGCATGTGCTAAAACTAAATATAAATATATATAAAGACGGATAATAATATGTGCAACCGGTAAAATAACAAATCGAAGCAATTTCCAAATCAAAACAATAAGAATTTGCCTGAATTCAATTTCTCCTCAGAAGAACAATTATTCCAAATAAGACTACATAAAAACGTAGTTATATACTCCATTATATTCTTCAGTTTATTCATTGATAAATCACTCGTTTTGGAGACAGAGTGTTGACCTTCCACCCCGTGACCACTTCCTCTTTTTATCCGGTTGGGTCTGCGCCGATCCATCAGACAGGAAGTCACGCGCGGCTTGTGTTTATGGCAGTTGCCACAACACGGTGGTTTGAAACTCTACAACTTCCTCTTTACATCTGGGTCGGCGCTACTTCCTGCTCGACGCAGCGTCGGAGCGTTGGCGTGTCGTAACGGAACGCCCGACCCACTGCCACCCTGTCATCGACCAATCACAGAGGAGGAAGGAAAAAACTGTTCCCAACTTATTTTCCTCTTTTCAAACTCTTTTATCTTCACCATCCACTAACCTTTTTGTATTCATTTCTTGGTTTATTGACAGACCGCAAGTCAATGGCTCGGCTGTTCTCAGTTAGCATGCCCACGGTAGCGTATGTTTGCGCCGCCGTCGCCACATTAGCCTCTGTTTTACAGCACAAGCACCCCCTCCTGCATTCCAACAGAGAGGTTAATCCTGCTCATGATTCAACATTCCCCCCTCCTCCTCCTCCTCACTCCTTCGCTTCGTGAAGTAATTTCGAACCAGCCCTTAGCCGGCAGGAATGAGGACGCTCCGAGATTCCGCCATTCCGACTCCTTCGGGTGAACAGCGAATCCGGCGCCCGGATCCGGCGCTGTTGTTGACGATATTTTGAAAAGTAACGAAAAGTAACAAATACAGAAAGAGAGCAAGGACAACGACAAGGAGGCAAGAAAGACACCGAAATAATTTGGGGAGAAGGTGAAAAACAAACAAAATATAGAATCAGGGAAAGGGGAAAGGAAAGAAAGGAAGGAGGACAAGGAAGAAGGGAGTGGAACAAAGGGAGGAGGGCGGAGGTGACGAGAGCGCTCCAATGGTTTCCTGAGAGGGTCGAGCCGGGCCGGAGAGCTTTTGGACAGGGGTGAGGGGATTTCCGTCAAGCTTTGGAAGCGATCTGTCAAAAATTCTAACCATTTCCTTTTGCCCGCTCCTCCTCCTCCTCCTCTCTCTCTCTCTCTCTCTCTCTCTCTCTCTCTCTCTCTCTCTCTCTCTCTCTCTCTCTCTCTCTCTCTCTCTCTCTCTCTCTCTCTCTCTCTCTCTCTCTCTCTCCCCTTCTTTCTCCCCCCCAACCTCCTTCTCCTCATTTGCTTCAGAACATCTGCTTCTTTCTCCCTGCACTCATCTCTCTCTCCCTCAATCTCTCTTGCGCTCTCTCTCTCTCTCTCTCTCTCTCTCTCTCTCTCTCTCTCTCTCTCTCTCTCTCTCTCTCTCTCTCTCTCTCTCTCTCTCTCTCTCTCTCTCTCTCTCTCTCTCTCTCTCTCTCTCTCTCTCTCTCTCTCTCTCTCTCCCTCTCTCTCTCTCTCTCTCTCTCTCTCTCTCTCTCTCTCTCTCTCTCTCTCTCTCTCTTTCTCTCTTTCTCTCTCTCTCGCTCTCTCTCTGCCTCGTCCAAACCTTTCTGTTTTCTCTGGTTCCCTAGGAGTAGATTGTTTGAAAGAGGAGGTTATAAGATGCCTGGCTAAGGAGCACCTTGGGAAGGAACCGGCCACGACATGTAGGGGTGTGCCAGGAATCGCAGTTTAAATGTCCTATTTCGGTTGACGTAGATCGTTTAGCTAAGCTATGTCACTAGGCTATAAGTCAAATAAGGCTCCCTCTAAGTCTTAAAGTGTGACGCGCACAAGTGTCCTCGCTAAAACGTTATTTTTTCGGAATAGTAATCCGTCTGACAAACTCAAGGCTCGATGAAATGTTCCCTCCGATCTCAACTGCCAGTACAACCGAAAAAAAAAAGGCTGAAAGCGCAGCAGCCAGCAATGGTCCGTTGCCCGAAACAATAACATTGTACGTGTTTAAAAACCTGATGACGTTAGCGTAAAAAATCGTCTGGAAAACCGAGACGGTTTCCTTTCTGAAACACGGCCGATTCCAGGGGCCTTTAAAGTAACGCCAGTCCCCTTCTCCGCAGCTTCCTGTCCATCCGTCAATGATTTTGGGGGTTGTTTATTGTGCTGACAGCTGACGGTACGGCCCAGCTAGCCTCGCGCCGCTCGGCTAACCTCCAATGTCTGCTAACGCCGCCCAAACGTAAACCCACCACATGTAAATCCTCCAGCTTTTGGTATAAACGTTTGTCTCTGGGTTTGTTCGTGATAACGCACAATAATTTTTAGTGTTATTCATCCGTAGAGAGATAAATAAATACCGTAATGTATGTATGGCCTTCTGCTGCGTTACTGTCTTGTCATTTTTGTGATTCATTTGTGATTCATAGGTGTGCTAAGTCACCAAGAACTTCTTGCAAAAAAACCTAAGTACACGCCACCAGGGTCCGGCACAATTAAAAAACAAATTAATTTAAAACTACTTTTCGTCATTTTGTGGTTTTTTTTCCGTCCAGATGGTCAGAAGAGGAAGAAGTCGCTGAGGAGGAAGCTGGACTCTCTGGCCAAGGAGAAGAATAAAGACAAAGGTATGCCATGGTCATCCTCCTCGTCATGAAATGCACCCTGCTCTCTCTCTCTCTCTCTCTCTCTCTCTCTCTCTCTCTCTCTCTCTCTCTCTCTCTTCATCTGTATCTCGCCCTCGCTCTCACTCTCCATCTCCCTCCCACACCCAACACACACATGTTGAAAAA
>OLKM01001585.1:50754-60754 GCA_900291075.1 Melanogrammus aeglefinus
CTAGTCATAGTCTAAACTGGTTATATTAGTCTAGCCATAGTCTAAACTGGTTATATTAGTCTAAACTGGTTCTAATAGTCGCGTCAATAGTCTAAACTGGCTCTATTCGTATGAACTGGTTCCATTAGTCTAGTCATTAGTCTAAACTGGTTACATTAGTCTAGTCATTAGTCTAAACTGGTTACATTAGTCTAAACTGGTTCTAATAGTCTAGTCATTAGTCTAAACTGGTTCTATAAGTCTAGTCTAGTCAGTAGTCTATGCTGGTTCTATTCGTATAAACTGGTTATATTAGTCTAGTCATTAGTTTAAAATGGTTCTATTAGTCTAAACTGGTTCTCGTCGTCTAGTCATTAGTCTTAACTGGTTCTATAAGTCTCATCTAGTCATTAGTCTAACTGGTCCTATTCGTATAAACGGGTTATATTAGTCTACTCATTAGTCTAAACTGGTTATATTAGTCTAAACTGGTTCTAATAGTCTAGTCATTAGTATAACCTGGTTCTATAAGTCTTTTCTAGTCATCAGTCTAAACTGGTTCTATTCGTATAAACTGGTTATATTAGTCTAGTCTTTATTTTAAACTGGTTATATTAGTTGAATCTAGATATTAATCTAGTTCTCTGTTGTTATTCTTCTAGAATTATGGTCAAAATGCTGCTATTTAATTTGTGTTTTTGATGCAATTTAAGCAATTAACCTTTTGTAGAATTAACAGTAAAAGACAGCAGATCTCAGCCCCTCTCGGAAAGACAGAGCAGACCCTAAATCCTTTCAGAATAAAAGTCCTGCAGGACCTCCTCGCCCGCTGAAACCTCTTCGTGCCACATTGGACACACACGTCAGAGGTTGTCTGGCGTGCCTGCTTTGACCTGCCAACACAATATTTGGTCAGAATCCCCCCACCTTAAAGTCTCTCCCTCTCCCCCCTGGGGAGAGGGCTGGATGGGTTCTGGTTACAGTGGGGGAGAGCTGAAGACAGATAGACAGGTTGGGGGTCATTCCAGGTGACGGCGTTAGGCTTTGATGTTTTCTGTTGTCCCGCGGGCCGGTTAATCCGCAGCATCGCGGCCGTTCGGGATCCGAGCCAATGAGGCCCCAAAAAAAAGGAAGAAAAGACGGTATTTTGTTAGCGCTAGCATGAGGGCTAGCGATCGGAACCGACAGCTCAGGGCCCTTAATGAGGAGGGGAGAGGCACGTACAGGCTGGGGGAGTCCTTTGATATCTGTCTGTCTGTCGGTCTGTCTATTGATTCCCACCAGACTCTCTCTGTGTGTATGTCTGTCTCTTTCTGTCTCTGTCTGTCTGTCCGTCCGTCTGTCTGTTTGTATCTGTAGTTTAATTTAATGCATGTACGTGTATGTGTTTACAAACCCTTTTTTAAATCACGTGTGTGTGTCTGGTGTGTGTGTGTGTGTGTGTGTGTGTGTGTGTGTGTGTGTGTGTGTGTGTGTGTATGTGTGTGTGTGTGTGCAGGTGCCCCCTGACCTGCAGAACGAGGTGCTGATGAGTCTGCTGGAGACGGACCCCGACGTGGTCGACTACCTGCTGAGGAGGAAGGCCTCGCAGTGAGTCAGAGACACACACACACACACACACACACACACACGTACAAACACATACACACACACACACACACACACGCATGTACAAAAACACACACATTTACAAACACACACACACACACACACTTACAAACACACATCTACTAACACACACGCACACAAGCACAAAAACCTTCAAACACACATTTACAGACAAACACACACACACAGATATACAAACACACATTTACAAGCACACACACACAGCGTTTATGCAAACACACATACACACACTTATGTGTTCACAGACACACACACACGTTCATAAGATGCACTCACAAACAAAATTTCATGTGCACACAGGGTTCAAAATTAGCGGTAGCCAGTTGCCAGTGGCGACTAACTATGAACCTTTGGCGAGTGAAGGAAGCCGGCTAACCGGCCACTCTGGCGAGTGAAAAAAAATAGTGTCCGGTCAAACTACTTTGATGTTCCTCCCGCCCTGGCTTTGACGCTTCGGTTGTGCGCCGATGTCGTGCAGATCTTCAAGCTCACAACATGCTGTAAAGCAAGGATTTGTGAGCTTGTAGATCTGCGATCCGCCATTTCTCTGTTAGTCCCGCCCCGTAACCAGGGAGACCGAGACGCGATTTGTGTTCAGCTCCGACAAGCAGTAAAGGAGAGGAGAAACAAACAACAGAAATGAGGCCATAAGGCCAGTGGCCATAACTGTTCCCCGGTCGAAAAATGTGGAGGCACATTCCGGGAGTGTGTCCACCCTCCAAATCCCCGAAAACGGAAAAAAACAACCAGGCTAATCACCGTAAAGACGTAGCGACCACCGCCGAGACTGCTGTGAGTTACGATAGAAAGTTCAACCAGAGATGGTTCACGACAGAATCAGGCCAACAAAGAGAAGTAAAGTGAAGTAAAGTTGATTAGTTGATTTATCTGCTTTAACAATGCAAGTTAATACATTAAATGTTAATATTTTTAAGCAAAGAAAGTATGTTTTATAAATAAACCTTTAAGGAAAAAAAAGGCAAATTTGACTCATTCCCTTATTCCACACAATAATATGCTAATATTGCTATGATATGTGTTAAAAATGCTTATGAGTGTATTATAACAGTTAAACACATTTAAAATGTGTTATACAATACAAGATGAAAAATATACAAAACAGCTATACATAATTTTTGGCCAGTAAAAAATCTTTCTGGCCAGTAGATTTTTAAAGCTCACTAGCCAGTTGGCCAGTGAGCAAAAAAGTTAAGTTTGAACCCTGTGTGCACACATTCAACACACTCATCGACAAACACACAGTCACATACAATTACTCTCTCATACATTTCTTCTCACTCAATCCTCACCCCATCCTCCTCCCCTCTCCTCCCCCTCCCTCTCCTCCCCCCTCCCTCCCCCCCTCCTCCTCCTCCCCCCTCCCTCTCCTCCCCCCCTCATCCTCCTCCCCCCCCCTCCTCCTCCCCCCTCCCTCCCCCTCCTCCCCTCCTCTCTCCCCCCCCCAGGAGCCCGGAGAGCCCCCCCTCGGAGGCCTCCTTCTCCCTGAGCGAGCGGCGCTCCTCCAGCGACTCCAACAAGCCGTCCAGCGGCGAGGTCTCGCCCTACGACAACAACTCCCCCGTCATGAGCGACCGCCGTGGGGGCCCCGGGGCCACGCCCCCGCTGCCGCCGTGCCTCCCCGCGGACCCCTGCCTCCTCAGGCCGGGGGGCCAGCCTCCGCTCACCCCCGGTCCCCTCAGGGGCCCCCCGAGGGGCCCCATGCTGGGGAACACCAACACCTGGGGCGGAAGAGGTCAGGGGTCACTTTAAATTAAACTGACATTTATTTTAGTTAATTGACATATTTTTTATTTTATTGACAATTTGGCAGGAAAAATATTAATTATTTAATTAAGTTTGTTGTAACTTAATTGAAGAGTTAATTGGCAGAGACAGTACAAATCAATAAATGTTGGAGTTCACACCTAGACGTATATTTGTCTGGTCACGACGCTGATTTACGTCTGTGAGAGCATCACAACATAACTATTCCACAATAAATGCAAACAATGTACACGTAATGTTGGGAGGCATAAACAGTACATTAACACTTTCAGTTTTCTTTTAACAGTATCTAGGCAGTGCAGGTTTTTGGTTTACAGAGTTCATTGGTTGTGGTTTTGCCCCCCAGATACAATATCAGAGGAGCACGCCAACATCTGGGGGGCGTGGCATACCACCCTGAAGCCCATGGGCAACGACCAATCAGACAGCGGTAAGAGGCTGGGGGGGGGGGATGTCAAGCGTTTACTTAAAATAAATAACTTTAATTATTAAACACAAATATATAAATACAACCATCAGTTTGCTTCTTTTATTTTACCTTTGTTTAAAATAATTGGAAATGCTGAAATGTAACTTCCAAACTTTTCCAAATGAAAATTAAACATTCAAGTAGTCATCCAATTAAGATCCGCCCCTCAATTAGCTCCCACGACAACTAATGCCCCCCGCCCTCTCCCCCCCATTGCTTCAGGTTCCCACGGCAACGTGTCGGACGGGAGCTCCCGCAGCTCCCAGGAGGGCCTGGACGGTCTCCACGGCGACGGCCGGCCGCCGGTGAGACGCGCCCTGACCTCGCAGGGCGTGGCCGAGGTCCGGCCACACCCCCCGGTGAGCCGCACCGTCTCCACGCCGCTCGGCGACCGGCGACGCCCCCAGCTCAGCCTCGACCTATCCGGGACCTCACGCTCCCTCGGCGGCGGCAGCCAATCGGGGAGGGGCGTGGCGGCGCCGGCGGCGGGGGCGGGATCGAACGAGGCGGACCGGTTGGCGTTCGGGCGAGCGGGGAGTGGGCGTGGCGGCGGCGGGAGGGTCGTCAGCGGCAACGCCGCACACACCTCCCCCTCGCCTCGGACCCTGGCGGAGAGAACGAACGTTGTGGGTACGGTTGCCACGGCGAACAACAACAACAACCTCAGAGCCCCGCCCGCGTACGGCGGCCTGGGGAGAACGGCCCCGCCCCCTGTGGAGATGGGGGCGGAGCCGGGTGCGGGGTCCGGGAGGTCGGAGTGGCAGGACTGGCAGAGAGACCGCTGGCAGATCTGGCAGCTGTTGTCATCGGACAACGCCGACACACTGCCCGAGACGCTGGTGTGACCCACACACAAACACACGCATGCACACACACACACACACACACACACATGCACAGGCACACACACACACGCATACAGGCACACACACACACACACACACACACACACAGACACATACTAACACACAAACGCACACACACACACACACACACACACACACACACACACACACACACACACACACACACACACACACACACACACACACACACACACAACACACACACACACACACACACACACACACACACACACACACACACACACACACACACACACATACACACACACACGCATACAGAGTGCCATGGACTCACATTGCATTCTGGGTGGTGTAGTTTCGGTGCGGGATTCGATGTAGGAGGACGCAAACATGAGAATGACGTCTGTTTTAAGGAGATCCGCGCGGACGAGGCTCATGGACTCACAGACAGACACCGGACAAACACACGCACACACACAAACACACACACTTTGACAACCACCAACCAGCACTTGTTTGTGTTTCCTTTTCCTTTTTGCGTCAAGGCCACCATCTTCCCTGGATGTGTGTCCCATCAGTTCACCGCCCCTCACTCCTCTCCTCCTCCTCCCTTTGTACGATTCCGTCCATGTCGTACTTTTCGCATTTTTTTCCCTCACCCTCCAGTCCGTTCTCTTTACACCATTTCCTGTCTCACGCTACATGTGATACCATAGCAACAAACATCTAATCTAATCCAAATCCGACTAGACTAGCATGGAAGGATTAGCTACATTGGTGGCATAATATTAGCGACATAAGATTTGCGACATTTTAAATGTTTAAACAGATTTAAATTTAGCGACTTTGAGCTATAGGCTATTCGTCCTGTAAAAGTATTCTAGGTGTCGAATAATCCCTTTAAAATACTTCTCATTGACCTCAGTCTCAGCCAGCCAATCACAGTGTGACGCCACAGTCACTTGTTAACGTGTTATCAACGTTTAATCCTAAATGAGGTGGTGTCTGCCGTCCACAAGCAGAAAACCTACAGCTAGCATGCTACCATGCTAATGGTATGACGGTAGCGTTTGCATGATGGTGTTGTGAACGTAACTCGCTGCTGCCTTGCTTTGGAATGTACACGGGCGCTCAAGAACCACTAGTATTGTTTTACGTGTTTTAAAATGTGTTGTTTGAAAAAAAAGTTGAGAAAAATCCCATTCCCTCCATCGGAATTGTATTTAGCTTTCTTGGAATGAGAAGCGCAAAGGAAGACAAAAAAATAACTGCCCTTAAAAGAAATACCTCAAAAGTTATGCCGATCTTTCTTTCCGATTTTCCTGTTTTTATCGGATATCGTCCTGACGATAACTTCGCTCTGTGTAACGTTATTTTCTATATGTCAAAGACAAACAGTTATAGGAAAAAACAAACAACGAATAGCTCTTCACTTAGTTCGGGATTATGACCAATCGTTAAACGTGTTTCAATTCTGTCGCCCTACGACTAAGTTTGTACGCATAAGTAGTCGCTGCTAAATGAGCATGTTTCGTGTGTACGGTTAACATAGCTCAGTCCAGTCCTGTGGTGTACGTTAGAGCTACGTTCAGAGTCAGCATACATGGCTGTTTGTCAACAGTTTGTACATAAAACTACAAATATATTTGTAAATTCTATTGTTAAATATTTACATTGTGAACCTACCTAAAATAAATTGGCATGGCTTTAAAAAGGATGTAAAGGCTAGTCTTTATCAGACTCGCTGTTCTAAATGTTTTCCTTTTTTCGCTATAATATTGAATGTATAAAATGTCAAAGCTTCTGTAAAAAGAAATTACGAGAGGAACGTTTTTTTAATTTTGTCGTGCTTTTTGCAACGTGCCAAAGTCAGTTTCCTCACATCAGGGTATAATCATACAGGATTGTACAACAGTGTCTCTTGAACGCACCTCATTGTGTGTTGGACCTCCCGGAGTAATCAAACCTCACTTCAAACAAACTTTCTTTTCCATGATTAAGCTCTTTTCCCACAAACATTTGCACATTCTGTAATCTGATATCTTCTATATCTGGGAGGTTTAATGGATGAATATTGAAGAGGATAATTTGGGCGTTGAATCTTTTATTTAATCTTCAAAGGTCTAATAGTTTGTATTTTAACAAGATAAAATCTACCAAAACCTCTGTAGAAGTATTTCACCTTCACCAAATGTTTCTCTGTTTGCTTGTCGGCTGACTTCTGAATCCGATCCCAGGGCTGAGTGTAAACAGGAACTTGTGTTGTGGTGTTTGTGAATGAAATGGTATGTGTCTGAAAGAGACGTTACTGCGCCAAGCTTAACTCTTGGGCGACACCGCCATCTGGTGGGCCGATGGGTAATTACGCATTTCGCGTCGACCAGCCAGCCTTGCTTCTATTGCGACTCAGTCTTGTGTTTAAAACGCTCACTCTGTGTTCCCTGTTAGAAAATCGCTTACACTCGTTTGCGGTTTGTAAAGCACTATATCTGTAACAGTCTGTATCTGTGAAATAATAAATCAAATGTGCCATGGCTCTTGCCCCCTTTCCCATACCCCCCCCCGTTAAAACTTTGTTGAGGTTCTGTAATTCATATTTTGCGAGCGTTTGTATTACTTTTTCGATTTTGAGTATTGTAATATATAAATACAATGTACTTTTTTGTATTCTTGTGTTGTGTTGACCGTTACTGGCTGGAACCAAAGAAATTAGCATTATGTGCTCTGAAAGACGGTGTTCAATCCAACTGCGCAGCCGCGTACCTTGGGAGCCGTCTACTGTCCGGGGAGCCAAGGGGGGACGCGAGGTCTGGGATCTGCTTTTGTACTGCATGTTGTCATCTTTATGCTACGACGGAAATATTAAATGTGATTAAAAAAGAATTTGCGGTTCGGATGAATATTTTGTGTTTTGCAACAAAAGTGAATGAAAACAAATAGTAGCTAAATGTTGGGCATAGTTTTAACCGAAATGTAGCCTATTGTTAATTTATTTGACCGAATAATAATAATCTAAAAAATATCGATATATGTTTGTGTGTAGGGAGTGTAGGGATCTGCATTTTTTCTGGATAAAAGCACTGAAATGTTCATGTATGTGTTCAATGTACGTTTTGCAACCAAAATATCAATATCATATATATATATAATGTGAATTGATATGAATATAAGAACAACTTAGTAGGCCTAGGCTAAACACATTTTCACGTGATAGTGCCTTTATCCAGTAAAAAACACCTCAAACCAGTTTTCTTACTTACAGTTTACCAATTTGCTAAAAGCAGCAGACCCAAGATTAGTGTGATGAGCGACACCTGTGCGTCCTAAAACGACCCTCAGTGCAAACAGTGTTGTGTTTGGTGTAGTGGCCCCATTCGACCACTAAAGGCCGCTACAACCCTGACATCATCGACTTCCCGAGGCCTTGTTTCTCATGCGGCTGTGAACATTTCCCCCCTTTTGATCGTGTATACATTCCCACGATGTATGGACGAAAGAAAGCGATGCGGGGAAGATCTGGGCTCGAAGCAGTCGAAGAGAAAAAATAAAAAGAACCGTTTGAAACAAACGATTGGAAAGGATGGGAGAAAAAATATTTTTTAGAAATCCATTGGTTTTGTGTTTTAATTATTTTCAGTCACAAGGCATATCCAATACGCTCACCGCCCGAGGCAGAACAAAACAAACATTCATCCTATTCTAAAGGTTAATAATGGGTTGGAAATGATTTCAGGGTTGGGGTTACTTAAGGGGAATTTTTAGGTATACGAGTGTGGTGAGAGAGAGAGAGAGAGAGAGAGAGAGAGAGAGAGAGAGAGAGAGAGAGAGAGAGAGAGAGAGAAGAGAGAGAGAGAGAGAGAGAGAGAGAGAGAGAGAGAGAGAGAGAGAGAGAGACACACACACACAGAGAGACACAGAGAGAGACACAGAGAGAGACAGAGAGAGAGAAGGGGTAGACGAAGAGAGAGAGAGAGAGAGAGGGAGAGACAGAGAGACAAACAGAGAAAGCAAGAGAGATACAGAGGGAGGGAGAGAGAGACAACGAGTAGAAGCGAGAGATGAAGAGAGACCTAGAGAGAGAGAGGGCGCACGCAAGGATGTGATTGATCAAGTAAAGAAGAGGAGAAATACAGAAGGCCGACAATGCCAGTCGTTTTGGAATGCACCAGACTCCATCTTTACCCTCTCCTCCCTCTCCCTTCATCTCATCCCAGCAGGACAGAGAGTCAAACACAGAGACACTGATGAGGACAGCAACAACATGAAACACACCGTGATACCAGTCACGTACCATCAAGAAATAGAGTGAATTATTAATATTACTACCATGTTTTTATTTGTATCTTGATCTTCGACCACACTACCATTATTTAACAAAAACATTTTTTATTACATTTTACTTTGTTTGACCAGATTTTTCTCATTGAGATTGAAATCTATTTTGCAAGAGAGGAAAGCCTCAAAAAGAAAACAGAGTCCACATATATCACCCCTATTTTCTTTTTTATTAATCAATTTGAAGTATAACACATTGTTGTTATCGTTACCATTATCATCATCGTCCTTATCATCATAATTGTAGGGCTCAGAGACATGCCGACGTTCATCTTCTTCTCGTGTCCGTGTGGGCGGGCTTGTTTTGACCGAGGGGTCAGCTGGCTGGAGCTGGTGCTCTCTTACTGTGTTAGTTTTGGAGCATGACAACGAGAAACAAAATGCTCCTTAGTTCACCGTCTAATGACTCAGCCTCCGGTTGCACTAGGCAAGACGGGTAGCACAGACACATGCGCGCGCACACACACACACACACACACACACACACACACACACGCTCACACAGATGCACGGACGCACATGCACCCAAACGCAAATTCAGATACATGTACGCAGATATACACATAAAAACCCGCATCCACACACACATGTAGATACTGTTATGCAAACATACACACAAACACACCACACACACACACATACACGCACACATGCACACACACAAACCACACTCATACATTTAAACGCACACATACACAGTGTCAATTCCAATAAAATGGGAGCAGTTGCGCTGCTTGGGAGATGAAAAGACGCCCTCAGACTTCAAACGTGTCGCAAAAAGTTACGAGAGTTCTATGCATCACATTTCTATTTGCGTCGTACGCACTCACAAACACATTGATACACACATCGAGAATCGAGATACACAAACACACATTGATACACATTGATACAGACGTTTAGAGACACGCACAAGTGCAAGTGTGCGTGTAAACAGCTTGAAGCTTGGGGAATCATTACCCCGGAGATTGCTGTT
>OLKM01001585.1:63254-68966 GCA_900291075.1 Melanogrammus aeglefinus
GTGTGTGTGTGTGTGTGTGTGTGTGTGTGTGTGTGTGTGTGTGTGTGTGTGTGTGTGTGTGTGTGTGTGTGTGTGTGTGTGTGTGTGTGTGTGTGTGTGTGTGTGTGTGTCAATAGTATGTATCTTCCAATCAGATTGTTTGTGAGGGCATGCAGCATACATATTCATTTTTCTGTTCTCTCTCTCTCTCTCTCTCTCTTTCTCTTTCTCTTTCTCTTTCTCTTTCTCTTTCTCTCTCTCTCTCTCTCTCTCTCTCTCTCTCTCTCTCTCTCTCTCTCTCTCTCTCTCTCTCTCTCTCTCTCTCTCTCTCTCTCTCTCTCTCTCTCTCTCTCTCTCTCTCTCTCTCTCTCTCTCTCTCTCTCTCTCTCTAATTCAATAATGATAATTGGCTTCATTACGCCTCTCATTGCACATAACATCCAATATGCAATTAAACACTGTTGCTAATAAACCACTCTACCTCTGTAACATTTCCTTGGATAATCACAAAAAGTTCCAACCCCTGCCAAATCTGAATTGGTATTTGTCATCCCTAAATGATCAACATAAATTTTATATCAATTAAAGATGCTGCATGTACGTTTTAAGGGCATTTAATTTATGCGAGTAATTTGGTTTGAAATGCCACAGCCATTGGTCAGCTGTTAGTGGGTGACATCTGTGTGGGAATACCTGTTTAGAGTTGACCGTGCCGGCCTCAGTATGAGACCACTTCGATTGTACACAGCTCCCATCTCATTTCTGACCAATCAGGGCATTTCTCAACAATCAGGGCAACAATCATTTCCGTGATTGGTCCAGGGAACCAATATTGCCTGTCCAATCACAGGGCCAACAGTGAAATGCAACATTTGTCAATCGCGGACAAACGTAGGGAGGTTGTTAACGTTCATAATCCCGCTCTTTTCCTACATACTGCTCCTTTAACAAATGAGTAAAACAAGTATTTTTCGTGGTGTCCACCTGCCCATGAGCTCTCTACGAATGCATCCAGCTAGTCTTAATCTGCGGAAGCGCCACCGGTGGGCACGTATCCCTCGAATGGGCAGCGTTTAAATCAAACAAACCGCTACGCAAATTAGCTGCTAATCTGTTTGCGCTCTAAATGGGGTGTCTGCGGTCGCCTCCGTCACACCCCTCAATGTCAAAGGGGTGTGACGGAGGCAGCTTCTCTGTCGCTGGAATCCGAGCTAAAAATGGAAATGGATGTTGGGTATTGGTGATTGGCTGAATGGCGTTCATGACGTCATCTGTGCTATCATATGATTGGATGACGATGTTGTCTGCGTTTTGAGCCAGAGCTATATTGATTACTATTCTTGGCATGCTTTTTGAGATTTTCGGTCAGGTCGATAACCATTTCAAATCAACATAAACTTAGTAAAAAGAGAGGATATATATGTGTATGGGTGTAGGAGGGAGAGATATTAATTTCAATTAAAATATAACACAAAACTATTTTGAAAAATATTATAATCATAAATATATATTAATTGTTTGTGTTATATTTTCAGGCTGATTGTGTATTTGAGTTTGCTGCTGGCTGGCCTGAGCTCAAGCATATGAAGGAGGAATGCATTATTCAACTGGGTCTGCGTTAATACGGATGTCTCCAAAACATCGAGATTCAAGTTTTTTTTTTATTTTTAGAATATTTATTTTTATTTGGTTTGTGTTTGCTTACTTGACGCACTGAAGTTCGTCAGTTTAAAAAGTTAAATTCCCCTCTGAGTTTTGTGTTTGAGTCGAGAGAGAGACTGGTAGACGAGAGAGAGAGAAGAGAGAGAGAGAGAGAGAGAGAGAGAGAGAGAGAGAGAGAGAGAGAGAGAGAGAGAGAGAGAGAGAGAGAGAGAGAGAAATTTGAATAGAGCGGGAGTGAGAGACATGTTATTACAGAGCAGGAAAAATATGTTTGATTAGAGGGATGGGATTTTCATCACGCGAGAGAAGAGGGGGAAACGGAGGCTGAGAGAGAGGAAGCGAGAGAGATAATTGATTAAGCAAATCACATTGGAGAGAGAGAGAGAGAGAGAGAGAGAGAGAGAGAGAGAGAGAGAGAGAGAGAGAGAGAGAGAGAGAGAGAGAGAGAGAGAGAGAGAGAGAGAGAGAGAGAGAGAGAGAGAGAGAGAGAGAGAGAGAGCGACCGCGGCCGCGAGCTGGAGGAGGTAAGATAGTCAGTCAAAGAGAAACAGAAGTGATGGAGCGATTTTAATGGAGGGGAACAAGAGAGAGAGCGAGGAGGGGGTCTGAATAAAAAGGGCGAACAAGTGAATGAGGGCTGAATAATGCAGGCCAGGTTGCTATTGTTTGCGGGGACTCTCGAGGCTGACTCTGTGAAATATTGATTCCTCGTACTCTAAAGTTGTCCGAGGGAAAGTTGCCCTACTTGTAAAACACAGGAACAAAGCCACGCACTTATTTAATGCATTTATTTATTCATTTGTGTCCCTCCTAAATGTATTCACTTACACACAGCGGTGGGAGATTTCGTTTGGTAAGTTGCCTGTAATGTAAATGTAAATGTAAAACACACACGCCCACTCAAATACATAATGAGTTAGCGCACAGCCGTGTTTTGGGATTTGGATTTAACTATATAATATGATAAAATATGGATATTAAAACAACTCCTTGTCATTTTGAGAGGAGAAATGTAATCGTTGTAATGCTTTTCATGCAGGTTAAACTGCAACCGCCCCGTTTACCTGTTAACCTGTTTACCTGTTTACCTGTATACCTGTTTGTTTACAGGCCGGTCTTGACCTCTCCAATATGGCCGCCGTGTTGACAGATCTCAGCCCCGGGTTGAAGATGGTTATAAATAACTTTATTAGTATGTAGCACTTTTCGAGATACCCAGAGTCACTTTGAAACATTTAGAAAGCAATCAAATGAAGTGGCCGGGTAAGAGATGAAGTTGAGTAGGCCTTATGACATTAAATCAATTTTAAGAAACGGTTGGGTTTTAAAATGTTGTTATTTAAGTTAGTTTTGTTTGTTGTGGATAGGAGGGAGGCAGCGAGGAAAAAGCCCCCTCATCTCTCTCTATACTCCAAGCCTCCATTTAAGCAGCTCTTTGTCATCATCATCATCATCATCATCATCATCATCATCATCATCATCATCATCATCATCATCATCCATCCATCATCCTCCTTGCCAAAAATTATCAGAATTTCCTAAATCTGTCAAAAATCTTCAAAAACAGGACTTATAAAAATATTATCATTATATTAAATTCTAGGATATTTTTGTTCGAAAACAACAGAAATTTATTTTTCAAAGAGACAATGGCTTGTGCTGTTGCATCTCCCATGATGCAATGCTTCTCCCATGATGAACTGCTTCTCGACAGAGGGGCGGGGCCCAGACGTTGTGATCAGCTTCCCAGCGGCGGGCTCTCTGGGTTATTTTAATGGCCGACCTCTGCTCCTAGGTCTCTCCCCCCCTTCGCACCCTTCCCGGAGAGTGCTGACCTAACTTTTATGAATTCCTCGCCGTGACGCTGTTCAAAGGCTCTACATAAAACATGGAGGCTCCGACGAGTGAGGCCAGCTGCTGTTTATTGTTTTGCTTATTAGCTGCACTGCGCTGACTGAGTCTTCGGGTTATTGTTCAGTCTGCCCGCTATACATAACCCGCTTCTGCCCTGGTTCACGACTTGTGCGTGTGCATCATCGTAAAAACTTGTATTAACTCCAGATGGAATTAATACAATGAATACAATTATATTTTGAGGAATTTTATATTGTGTTTCAAGATGTTGATTTCTTCAACATGGTTGAAAAACACAACAGTTACAACGCGTGTTTCATTAGGCCTAGCATACACTGGGTACACACTAGAAAAAGTGGGAGACGACACATAATGGATGGATGAAGACACGTTTAACTGCCTTGGTCATTTAGTGTGTGGAAGGAAACGATTTTGACAACGCAGCAAACCACACACTAACCAATTGCTTTCAATGAAATCTCACTCCTGATCTTCACAATCGGAAATCTCTTCAATCTATCATGATCAAAATCAAATTTCTCGCATTACGGGAGTCAGTATTGCTCCCAATTGGATGTTGGAGTCAGAAGGGGAAAATATGGCACACATATGGGCAAATGATCCTCTTAAGTTTAGTGTGCACCCGGCATTAGATTCATTCAATTCTACCACGAATACGTTGCTTTCCCACATCACCAATAAACCGAAAACAATTCAGCTTTGTCGGGGATCCCCCTATTCAAACAAGGTCCTCCGATCAAACGGTTAAACATTAGCAGTACCCTGATACTACAACAACAGATGCTGCAAGGGTAGAAAATGAACAGAAATCGCGGTTAAAAACACAACATGTGGCTCTGATACAGAAGGTACAACACAAACCATTGTGCAGTCTGCAAAATGCAAATGCAAATATAACATTTGAGAATCCTCTCTGAATGTTTCTGAACCCCGGTTTCTTTTATTTACTCCTCTTCCCGGGGCTTAAACTGAGGAACGCAGAGTTGGATTTGAGTGTCGGCCCCTGGCTGCCCTCCATCTAAGGCAAAGCATTAGCATAATTATTTCAATTTCTCCTTCTTTGACTTAAAACTAAATCCACGCTTTTGTTTATTTGTTGGAATCCTGAAAGAGCAAGGAAAGAAGTTGCGTCAGAAAGATGTTCCCCTCTGTCAGAGTAGAAGGGAACAGTGTAGTGTAATGGCTGGAGGTGATTGACTCCTATCCAAAATGTTCTGTGTTCAATCCCCAACGTCCACAGCCTACCTGTTGGTATCGTTGAGCAAGATGACCTCTAACCCCTACGTGCTCGTTGTTGACTTGTGTCTGAAATCGTCTAAAAAGTCACTTTCAAATGAATTACCTTCTCGCTTCAATGTGCAGGTGCAGGTAAAGGTGGTAAATGCAACGCATGTGGATGCAAACACAATATATTCTGAATTTCTGAATTATTGGCTACTTCTATCCAGGCTGCGGCAGGTGGCTCAGGAAATCGAGTGGGTTGACTCGTTCCCGGAAGGTTGCTGGCTCGATCCCCGGCTCCTCCTAGCTGTGAGCGTCGAGGTTTCCCTGAGCCTGACTGCTCCTGACGAGCTGGCGGTCGCCCTGCGGGGTTGACTCCGCCGTCGGTGTGTGAACGTGTGCATGAATGGGTGAATGTGAGGCGATATTGTGAAGAGCTTTCAGCGGCTACTGGTCTGAAAAGCGCTTAATAAATGCAGACCGTTTATCCTGGTCTAACCGTCAGATCTCATCTCGCAGTGGATAATGGAGGGGTTGAGGTGATTTTCACCTCCCTCTGACGAACCGGTGTCTTCAGCCCACCAGTGAGGGTGTTGACTGATCCCCAGCCTACCTGCTTCAACATGACCTCTGACCTTCCACCCCCTGGTAAGTCACCAGACTATTTATACATCTCAAGAACAAAATGGGCTGTTTGCAATGTTGTTGTTTTTCACGGGGTTGCGATTACAAATCCTTTCAATCACAGCTGCAAAGAAAACACACACACACAAACACTCTCTCTCTCTCTCTCTCTCTCTCTCTCTCTCTCTCTCTCTCTCTCTCTCTCTCTCTCTCTCTCTCTCTCTCTCTCTCTCTCTCTCTCTCTCTCTCTCTCTCTCTCTCTCTCTCTCTCTCTCTCTCTTCTCTCTCCCTCTCTCTTCCTCTTCTCCTCTCTCTTCTCTCCCTCTCTCTCTCCTCTCTCTCTCCTCTCTC
>OLKM01001585.1:81672-99172 GCA_900291075.1 Melanogrammus aeglefinus
GATTAAAACAAAACCCCAGTTTTAATGCCTAGACAGGCGGTATGTCACCTCCCACTTCTCTAACAATCTTAACGAAGCTAACATCTGACACTTTGAGTTGCTCACATGTGAATTAGAAAGTGAAAATTGCTATTTCAGATGTTAGCTTCATGTTAGCATAGTTAGCTAACATGAAGCAACATGAAGTAATCTGACACTTTGAGTTGCTAGCTCAGATTTTAGCTTTGGTTTGGTTCGTTAGCTAACATCTGCCACTTCGAGTTGCTAGATCAGATCTAAGCTTTGTGTTAGCTTCGTGGTAGCTTCATGTTAGCTTTATTAGCTAACATCCGACACTTTAAGTTGCTTCAGTAGCATCTTTCATGCGAAGGCTCTCACAGAGCGTTCTTCTGATCCATGACAATGAGAGGCAAGTTGGGCTTCGGGGATTCCTGCTCTGGGTTGCCTGAGGATAGACCGCAGTCATGAACGTGAATCATTTCTCCTTTAGATCGTGTTTTGATTAGCCCTAGCTGTTTGGGGGAGTTAAGGTTAGGTTTGGGGCTATGGTTCCGGTTAACCCTAACCCCAACCCTAACCCCATCCTTAACCAAGGAGAGGAGAGCCCTTCTAAACAATCAGAGGCGATTCAAGGCGAACAAGGTGGTACTAAAAAAATTTGCCTCGTGGACACCTTACCACCCCCAAACACCTCCAACCACTGCAGAGCTCTACTCAGAGCGCTACTCGTTTGGGGGTGTCTCAATAAGATGCAGATGTGAGCGCGCAAATTCACCTTATTGTGATTCTACAATGACTTCAAGGGCCTGCTGGATGGACGCCACATGAATGAGTTCCCTTTTGCCTCCTTCTTTAATTGGATGAGGCAACGATATCTCAGATTCAGCTGTCTTTTGCCAATATTTTTGCATCTAATGCAAATTGATTTTGTGGCCAGGGGGGGGGGGGGGGGGGAGGATTTCTACTGAACTTCTCAAACGAAAAACAAAGGAACAAAAGAGCCAAAAAGAGCAAGCCCTTGACATCCTCCGGTTTTTATTAATTGTGTCGGATTCAGCGCTTGCCCTTTCGCGCGGGATGAGGAACTGGCCTTTAATGGAATTAGCGTCCGGCCCCTAGTATGATGAGGAGACAGTTTCAGAAAATGGCCTTTTGTAGAATCGGGGGGCTGAGGACTTTTGAATTCGAGTCGACTTCTCGTGGGTGGAGGAACCAGGGGATGAAGGGAGGAGTACTTGAGGGGCTTTTGAGGCCTTTTAAGGCCCCTAGTATGATGAGGAGACAGTTTCAGAAAATGGCCTTTTGTAGAATCGGGGGGCTGAGGACTTTTGAATTCGAGTCGACTTCTCGTGGGTGGAGGAGCCAGGGGATGAAGGGAGGAGTACTTGAGGGGCTTTTGAGGCCTTTTAAGGTCGTTTAAGAGCTTATTGGGGACGTCTGTGCGGTTAGGGGCTACGTCAAGAAATGGGGCGTCACTGTGAGTTGGTAACCCGGGAAAAGTTGTCAAGAGGGGTTCAGACAGTTGGTGAAGTCCTCCTGGGGGTGTTTGGGGGTCAACCGTCTGGGTTTGCTAATTAGCACCTCCGCCCCAAGAGGGTTGGCTCTAATGAGAGGCATCCAAAAAAATCAGAAAGAACACCAAAGGTCCCCCTGTTTCAAAAACGTTTTCCCCCTGTGAATGTTGAAGTCAGTTTCATTTAAATAACACTTAATCCCGGTCGCAGCGTCGAAAGGCTTCACAGAGCACAGTTATGACACCCCTGAGGTGTCTTACACCCCCCCATAGGCCCGGAAAGGGAAGGTAGTACCGCCGACATCCACAGGGGGAAACCTTGAGGAGGAACATGGAGGCCTTAGGGGCTGAAAGAGCTCGCTATAGGGCGGATCAGGGGTCGTTTGGAGCTATGGGGGGTTGGAAGGTTGGCACGGAACGAGGGTTAGTGCACGTGTACATAAGGTCTACATAAGCACCCATGCATGTACAAAAACACACACAGTAACTCTGTAAGTGGTGCACTAGTACAGTCAGTCAGTCAAGGCACGTACACACACACTCACTTACTCACTCAATCATGCAGTCCCCAACCACACACGCACACGCACGCACACACGCACACACACACACACACAAACGCAAACACACACACACACTCACACACGCGCAAACACACACACACGCACACACACACACACGCACACACACACACACACACACACACAAACACACACACACACACACACTACACTACGCAATCTGCACTGACACTCAATCGTGCATTCAGTCAGTCAGTCACTCTCTCCTCTAAGTTCTGAAGCAGGGAAGCTCTGTAGACGGGAGACGGGCCGGGGACTCAGGAGGCATGTGGTGAGGTCATGGTAGAACGAGCAGAGAGAGAGGGAGAGAGAGGGAGGGTCTAATCAAAGCTTTTATCTATTTAACGAGCTTTCGCAAAAATATAGAAATTATATTACTGTTAGTTGTTCTAAATAACGTAAGTTACGCTAATTGCATTTCACTGGTACTACACCATGTGCTCTATCTTATCTTGTGGACAACTTTTATAAATTGGGTAGTTAGTCAATTATGCACTCATGTAAAAATATCCTCTTCCCTCCGTCTTCTGTGGCCTGTGAAATCCCACCAATCAGCACTGAGCGTGACTCCAACTCCAGCTCAGGTCACTAGTCACACTCTACGTAATCGGAAGACAAATATTCAACGCGTTGAGAATAACACATACTGTACTGTGTGCTAACGAAAGGGTCGCCCTTGCGGTTTTACACAAATTGATCCGCACTGAGCTGTTTCTGTCTCTCTCTCACTCTCTCATGGCGTGGCAAACAGAAGAATAAGTAGGACGTACATAATTTGATCACGGGTTCAGAGCCGAGTGTGTCAGAAAGAAATACAATTCACAAAAGCGCACATTTATCGTGGCAGTTCCGGGTGAATGGTTAAACACATTGCTACCGCTCACACATGCGTGAAGATCTTCACGCGGTGGTTTCAAAGGCGTGCTGAAAGAGGACAACTGACAACTGTTGACTGAATGCCCTCCGATAAGTTTCAGCGCCGAACTGGCTCACCTTGGACACACTTTTAACAGCTAACCATATTCATCTGTGAAATATCCCAAAGCCCTGTCCTGTGTACTATTCTACCTGCAGACGTCCTTGAGAAAAACACTGAGGGCGTGTTCACACGGGCAGTCTTTTTTTATTAAAAAACACCTGACCCGAGCGGTTTTTTACCAACTAAAAAACTGACGGGTGGTTTTTTCTAGAGCACATTACAAATCGGTTAAACTGTCGGAACGCTGTTCGGTTAGGGTTTCAAAGTGGTTTGGCTACACTACTTGAATCAGTATCACAATGTCGAGGATGAGAAAATTAGCCCTTGTTTTGGCGTTAGAAGCCAACGACGATAACGACAAACCTTCCCGTTTGTGGGTGCATGATATCAACCGGGGACGGCAGCAGTACGGGGCATATCATTATGTCCCAAAATCCCACCGATCGTTCTCCAGATACTCTGCTTGTGATATATGTTGTGGTACAACTTGTTGGTCATGTCGTATAGCTCGACATGTTCGCTTACAAGGACAACCAGTTGCTCCGTCGGAAAAGACTTTTTGGTTTGGGTCGCCATTCTTCTTTCCTAGTGACGTAAGTGCTCGTTCATTGGTCAGCTGTCAAAAAACTGCCTGACGTCGGGTGCTTTTTCTTGGCGAGTTGAACTTTTCTCAACTTGAAAACCACCCAGAGCGGTGAAAAAAACCCGCTGGCAGCGGTGTTTTTAAAAGCACCCAGGATGTTTTTACAAAAACACTCTGTACCATAGGAATATAATGTAAAACATCCACCCGCACCGGGCAGTTCACACTGCCCGTGTGAACACGCCCTGAGGGTGTTTGTCCCCGTCAAAACCCTGTGTCAGTACTGTATGTCTGTTGTTTGTTTTACCACCACCGCGCCTCATTGTAAAGCATCTTTGAGTCCTAGAAAAGTGTGAAATAAATCCCATTTATTATTATTATTAGTAGTATTATTATTATAGTGAGTTTACCCTCAGTGTGTTCGCCCTCAGTGTGTTCACCCTGCACTTGGGATAAAAAAAGCAGAACTTTTTTCCACACATTGACGCGTTGTAACTCTAAACTACATCGGGTTCCCCTCTCAGATGGAATATCCCAGGCAGCGTCAAACCCAAACCCACCGGTCGGCCACACATAATCGGATGAACACGCAAACCGCATGGAAAATACCAATCTGCAGTAAACAGGATTAACCCCACATTTCACTGGCATTCCGACCGGTGGTGACCGGATTATCCCGCCGTGGTGTACGTGCACGTGTGGGTGAGACGGGATCATGGATAGTGTTTTTCCCAACAGCGTGTCCACATGTCCTGGTTTTAGGTAACGCTTGACTTTAGACCTTTAGAGTTCCGGTTACAGGATGACGGCAGCGCAGCAGGTAGAGCTGGTTGACTCGTAACCAGAAGGTTGCTAGTTCAATCCCCTGCTCCTCCTAGCTGAGTGTCGAGGTGTCCCTGAGGAAGACTGGCTGACTTCTTGTATGGTTGACTCCGCAGTCGGTGTGAATGTGTGAAAGAATGGTTGTAAGTCGCGTTGGATAAAAGCGGCAACAAAATCCCCTTAATGTAAATGTTTGTTCCAAAGCGTAGAAACCTGTTTGTGCAACACCTCTTGGTCTGTCCTCTTTGTCTGATATTCCATCGCCCTCTCCTACACACTCTCTCTCTCTCCTACGGTCTCTCTCACCCTTTCTTCATCTCTCTCACCCTATCCTCTCTCTCCTACTCCCGCTCGGCCTCTCCTTTCACTTTTTATATCAATCCTTTCTTTCTCTCAGTATCCCTAAGTCCATTAATTATCTATCCTCTCTCCCTCTCTCCACCCTTCCCCTCTCCCTTTCTCCCAATATGGTTCTTCTCACCCAAATAATCTGATTGTTTATCTCTCTCTCTCTCTCTCTCTCTCTCTCTCTCTCTCTCTCTCTCTCTCTCTCTCTCTCTCTCCCTCTCCCTCTCCCTCTCTCTCCCTCCCCCATCGCACTGACCATCGTTGCTCTCTCTTTCTCGGTCTGTCTGTCTGTCTGTCTGTCTGTCTGTCTGTCTGTCTGTCTGTCTGTCTGTCTGTCTGTCTGTCTGTCTGTCTGTCTGTCTGTCTGTCTGTCTGTCTCTCTCTCTCTCCCTCTCTCTCTCCCACCCCCATCGCACTGACCATCGTTGCTCTCTCTCTCTCTCTCTCTCTCTCTCTCTCTCTCTCTCTCTCCTCTCTCTCTCTCCTCTCTCTCTCTCTCTCTCTCTCTCTCTCTCTCTCTCTCTCTCTCTCTCTCTCTCTCTCTCTCTCTCTCTCTCTCTCTCTCTCTCTCTCTCTCTCTCTCTCTCTCTCTCTCTCTCTCTCTCTCTCCCTCTCTCTCCCTCGCCCCATCACCCCGTCCATTCTGTCTCTTCTCTCTCCTCTTCTTTGTCTCTGTCCCTCCTCCCTCACCCTCACCTGCTCCACCCCCCCCCCCCCCCACACTCCCCACTCCTCCAACAAGGTTGCTGTTTCTTGTTTGCGGTCAGTGTCCATGCGCTACCTCCTGCAAGCACGTGAACTACAGGACTGGACGATCATGGGACGAGCGATATCCAACGCCAGTGAGTGATTGAGTGATAGAGTGAGTGAGTGAATGGGCTGCTGAACCGCTGGGGTTTCATTTACTTGATTGGAGAATCATTCTTTAGTGTCCATTGTAGTAATGATGTGTGTGTGTGTGTGTGTGTGTGTGTGTGTGTGTGTGTGTGTGTGTGTGTGTGTGTGTGTGTGTGTGTGTGTGTGTGTGTGTGTGTGTGTGTGTGTGTGTATGTGTGTGTGTGTGTGTGTGTGTGTGTGTTGTGTGTGTGTGTGTGTGTGTGTGTGTGTGTGTGTGTGTGTGTGTGTGTGTGTGTGTGTGTGTGTGTGTGTGTGTGTTGTGTCCTATATACATCGCATGCACCCAAGCACCACCCACACCACGTGTTTGGGTTTATCATCGTTGGCGAGGGACTTAACTCTTCAGTGGACGATGTACAGCTTGGTATCGTGTGGGTGCGCGTGTGCAGCTTTGCGACAGGATTGGGTTTTGGGTGTGGGCAGATTTGTGGACTTTGATGGGAGTGGTTGGGGAGTGGTTGTGTCTTTTTTTAGTGGGTTTGTTTCATTCTGTGTTAAAAAATATCCCTCCCATCCGTCAATCAATATTCACCTAATCCGCTTGCAGTGAATGATCTGCAGGTAGTGTTAGTCATTTAAATAGTTTTTTAATTGCTGTTGAGCACAACATGGCTTGGATAAATGTTGATTCACAACTTTTTATGTTGGATGTGTTACAAAAAGGAACGATTTTCTATTTTACTTTTTTTAATAACTTTTAAGGATTTTTAGGACGACTTTTATCCAACGTAACTTACAGTGAATTCAAAGGGGCCATCCCCGGTGGGCTGGTGTGCGTCAACATAGATTAAGGATGCCTACATTAGACATTGGGGTTCGAACCCCGAAACCTTCTGCGATAGCCTCGATCTAGCTAGCTAAACACAAGCTACACCTAGCTAGGACTGCACTGGCTCGGTCTTGTTTCTGTGGTTGTTGTTGCATGACACGAGCATGTCTAAACAAGCTGTTAACCTCGTTTAGCTATTCCCTGCGTATGCCGACCTAGCGAGCTCGCGACGGGCAAAATGGTGCAACACGCCTGTACGCATGCTGCGCTTTTCACCCCAACCCTGTGTGTACCAGGCGGCGCGCGCTGTCTGCACCGCGATTGGAAGTGACAGGTCATGAATAATCCAAGTAGTGTACACATTCGCTCTTGTTAATAATACAACCGCAGCCCCAGATGGACGTATGGACTGCTCTGGTTGGGATGTGTGTGTGGTCAAAAACAACCTTGTTTACGACCGTGGCTAGCATATATACGTTTTACGTTATACGTATGGTCTTGGTGGTTGGTTTGTATGCGTTTGATAAATGAACACAAAAGACAGGACAATATCAAACGCTTCTGGAAAGTGGTTTGTTAAAGGTCCCATGACATACCACCAGGTGTGATTAGTGGGCGTGTCCACCTAGATGTGTGACGGATAGATGAGCAACAATTGCTACAGCCACTGGGTAGGTGGTGGCATTTCATGGGACCTTTAAACGTGAATCACATGAGCATACAAGCTAAGCACGTGATGCTAATAATTAAAAGTTTCATCTAGGGGCTTATTTAATGTCTTAATCGGTAGAACAAGGCAAATAAGATCATAAAGTTGGGCCATTTTTTTTTCGTAATTTGTATTCATGGGTTTAAAGACCCATCAAACGAACGCCTGTCTCCTATCATAGAAGGTTTTCCGTCTAAGACTCTGCGTTGGACTAAGCTCAATATTTCATGATTAGCTTTTAAAGCCAAGAGTGAGACAAGAACCAGTTTGAGGCGGGACATTTTTTGGCGGGAAAAACTCCCGGGTTCTTGGAAGCTACTTATTAATACATGATAGCATTTTTTATTAGATCCCCCACACCGAAAAGCCGTACACAGCCCTAGGCCATGAGCTTCGTGAATGTTGACTCAAGGACGAGCTCGCCGTCGCCTTTGACGACGGCGCGTTGTGACAGTCTGGAACCCGCGGCGGCGAGAAACGACCCCAAAATAAGGTCAACGACGTGTGGAAAAATGGCGGGGCTAAGGAGCGCTAACCAATAGTGCTTGACACTCAACATGGAGCTCACATCACACAAACGCACAGGTATACACACCCACACAAAATCACACACATTTACACACACACACACACACACACACACACACACACACACACACACACACACACACACACACACGCACACACACACACACACGCACACACACACACACACACACACACACACACACACACACACACACACACACACACACACACACACACACACACACACACAGACACACACACACACACACAGAAACCCATGCTAGCACAAAGCAAGTAACTCAAATTAATTAAAAAAAAATTTGAAGTTTGCATAGTGTGTATTGTGTTCTGTTTAATGTGTGTGTATGTGTCATGTTGCATCACCACATTGTATTTTTGACTCCTGTCGTCTCTTTGTTTATTTGGGGGGCGAGGAAAGAACAGTTCATTCAGAAAGTGATAGAACTAGAATGTAATGTAATGCAATTCAAAGGATCACATTTGTGCTGCAAAATGCTCAAATGGTATAAGAGCGTGACACTAGCGGGGTTAAGAGTTCGAGTCCCAATGAGGTCCACCATTCTAAGGGTTAATGAATTCAAGGTATTGTATAAGCTTTGGATAGCGTCATCAACCAAATGGCATCAGTTCTAGTTATTTAATTAGAGTCATTAGTGGAAATCTATCATTCTTTCATTATTTTACGATATCCATCCATCCACCGATTGAATTCTATTCTAAGTACAATGTTGTTGTTTTAATTCCCTTCTCTACTTCTATCACCTCATGATAGCATGTCTTCAACAATTAACAGCAATGCTACCACGATGTCCCACGTGCTACGCTAACACACGTCTTTAATCCATCCCAACGTGTGCTCCCGTCGCTGGAGTGGAGAGGCCGAGAGGTCTTCTGTTTCCTGGAAACTCTTCTGAGGGAACGCTGCTGCGAGTGCCCCGGGCTGGCTAATTCTTTGGCACCCAGACCTTGAAGTGAATCACTGTCCCCAGATTTCCTCTTTAGGAAAATCTGCTTCTGACATCGTGGTTGGTTATGGCCCTCAGTACCACGGAAATGCCAGCGACGTGGGCAACGCAAGCCCCTTTTAACGACGAGAAAGACGAGAAATGTTTTGGGTGGATTTTCCGGAGTAGTACGACCAAATTGCGGTTTGATTTCCTCGGTATTTGCTGTCTTGGATGCAGCAGAAGAGAAAATTTCTTGGATGACTTGGAATATGGCTTCAAAGTTAATTACAGTTCATAGGAAGCTTTTAAGAATGCTTACTAATCAGTCAAACAGAGCTTTGATACCTTGTAGGGAGCAGTGACCACATGTTTGATAAATGGACTGCATTTATACAGCGCTTTTCTAACCAGTAGCTTCACTCACAGCGCTTTACAATACTGCCTAACATTCACCCATTCATAGACACATTCACACACCGACGGCGGCGTCAACCACTCAAGATGACAGCCAGCTCGTCTGGATCAGTCAGGGGGAGGTGTCTTGCTCAGGGACACCTCGACGCTCGAACTAGCAACCTTCCGGTTAACAGCTAACCTGCTCTACCTCCTCAGCTACATGCTCGCCCCGTTTTGTTTGATCACCTTCCAGATCGAGCACAGTTTGCTGCCTTTATGTTGCTGCTTGGTCCTCCCTCCCTTCCTCCTGACCAGCCTTGCAGTACCACAAAAAGTGCGGTTGCCAAACCCAGCAAAATCCCCCAAATGCGTGCCAACAAAACAGTGAAAAATAAGAAGCATATTTCTATTATTATTATTTCTCTCTTTTTTTTTTCTCCCTCGCTTGTCCTCCCGGGGAGAATTATTTTGGGCTTAACCACATTTGTGTCCCCAGAGTGGTCAGAGCGAGGAGGTCTTGGCAGACGCCGCTGCCAGACTCTCCAAAAGCTTTTCATGCACTTCCAGGACCTCCACACATTCCAGATACAGGCTGTCTGCACACTCACTCCCTCGCTCTCCCTCTCTCTACCTCAGCTCGTTCTGTCTGTCTCTCGCTCTCCCACCTCTCAATCACACTTAACATATTGTCCCTCTAACTCAGCGTTGTGTCTCTCTCTCCCTGCTAATCTCTCTTTGCCTGACTATCTTACCTCCTCCAGCTCTCTCTCTCTCTCTCTCTCTCTCTCTCTCTCTCTCTCTCTCTCTCTCTCTCTCTCTCTCTCTCTCTCTCTCTCTCTCTCTCTCTCTCTCTCTCTCTCTCCTCTCTTTCTCTCTACCTCACTATCTCTCTTTCTCTCTTTCTTTTGGCTGTCTCTCTCTCTCTCTCTCTGTCTCTTGCTCTCTGCTCCTCTCTCTCTCCTCCTCTCTCTCTCTCTCTCTCTCTCTCTCTCTCTCTCTCTCTCTCTCTCTCTCTCTTCTCTCTCTTCTCTCTCTCTCTCTCTCTCTCTCTCTCTCTCTCTCTCTCTCTCTCTCTCTCTGCTCTTCGTTCCGACGACCTCTGGGCCCCTGTGTTCATGTTCCGGCTCTCCAATAACGTTTACCTCCCCCCTCCGCCTCGCCCCTCCTCCTCCTCCCCTCCCTCCTCCTCCCACATCCCCCCCATCCTCCCCCCGTCATTACCTTTGTCCCAGAAGGATGAGACGATGAGAAAACACGAGAGTCCCAAAAGAAAGTCCGAAACACTACATTAAGGATTCACTCCAGTAGGGGTCCAGTTCTTGGTATCCGTAAGGCCCTCAATCACGCTTTGGCTCTTTGAGCTTCAAGGGCCACAGGGCGTGGCCCCTGAAGGGTGAGGACAAAAACAAACCAAGGTAGAAACCCTAAAAAGAAGGGAAGATGGAAGCGTTAGTTGTTCAAAACCCCCCAGCCAAGAGTTTCCGGGTGTGGGCCCACAACGTGCTTTGCTCGGGGACACCTCGCCACTCGACGCTAGGAGGAACCGGGGATCCAACCAGCAACTCTAACCAACCCGCTCGACCTCCTGAGCCACATGCCTAAATAACCATGTCATCTCGCAATTAACTTTGTAGAGAATCCTGTTTGGGGCGCCCTGCTGGTTCACCGTGTTGGGGAAGAATTCAGTCCCAACCTCCCGCTCGTGTTCTGCACCCAGATAGGCAACCAAGATGGCGGTGAGGTCAACAAGACAAAGTGGGACCGTGTCAACGGGTCTGCTCATCCGGTTGGCTCCGTCTGGACAGTTCGTCCGAGTGCAGGCAGGAGGCCATGAGAGACACTTGTCGGTTAAGGACGGGCCACGAACCGCTCGAGTGGCGGGTGCTTTGTCGTCTTTTGTCGTCCGGGTGAACACAGCTCTCGTGGGGGGGTTCCTCTGATCAGTGCCAGGACCCAGCCACTGTGAGAGAACGGCCCCTCTCGACGCCACAATGGACGTTTGTGTCGGCCGCCGTGATACACAGATGGGAACCAACTGCCTGTGTGGATCTCCCGGAAGACCGCCTGTTCAGTGGAGTCTTTGTTGTTGTGATGAACTGTTGGAGGAGATTTGGGGAGATTTGAATGGTGTCGCAAAGGGGGTCACTGTCGTTTACTGTCTCTGTCTCTCACGCTGTCTCCTTCACTGGATGTGTGTGTGTTTCTCCCTCTCTCTCTGTGTCTCACTCTCTTTCTGTCTATCTCTGTGTCTCTCTCTCTCTTTCTGCCTATCTTCAATCTCAACTGGGATATAACCTAATAATCCATAGATATGGAAAAAAAAAATGAAAGTAAATGAAAATAGAGAATATAGTTGAGGTTTGTTAAAGTCTGTCTCCAAACAAAAATTGTCTTTAACCTACAAATGTAGTATATCAAGAGTTGTCCACCATGTTGTCCACCACATATATATATATATTAATATCTATTGTCAATAGCACGGGAAAGAATTACCTCCATTCATATTTAACAGAAAATAAGCGCCTTTGCAGTTTTTAAACATTGCTTAGGAGTCCATCAACCGAAACACAGATATCTAGTTCCCTTAATATAAAAGGCCATAAAAGTTGTACTCAGTGATGCACGGCAACACTAAAGGGAGAAACAGCACGACACAGCGCTGTTACGTTCGGGAATCACGCTCAGGCAATCTCTGAAAGCTGCTTAGGGTGCCGTCAAGAATCAGCATAAAACTATCTTCGGTAAACAGCTGAGGAGCTTTGGCTACAAATCCAACCGTTAAACGAGAACCCAGCGCATCATTTTTAATATATGCTTCATTCCCCGGATGTATTTCAACAAAGATTCATTAGATGAAACCACCGCAGCACAGCAGAATGGATAATAAATACAAAGTTAATGCGAAGTTGTTGCCTTTCTGTCCTCGTTGCGTTTCCAGACGCAGATTAACATACTAGAAAGGTCCCTTTGGTGATGTATAACTGATTGATGATATCGTTGAAAAGTTTTACATAGACCGACAAACAAAGTAGCAATCCAAAAAGTTTCAAAGTAATGTTTGGTCCTTCCCCTGAGAGATTCATATATTTATTCATTTTACAAAGTTATCTTTGGCGTTACTGACCTAGCTAGCTAGAACAGGGAGCGTGTCTATGTTCCCCGGGTCCTATTATCCCCGGGTCCTATGTTCCCCGGGTCCTATGTTCCCCGGGTCCTATGTTCCCCGGGTCCTATGTTCCCCGGGTCCTATGTTCCCCTCTTTGTATGAAACTGGGGAATGCTTTTCCCAAAAAGGGTCCTATGTTCCCCGATATGTATGTGACCGGGGAACATAGGACCCTTTTTAAAAAAAGGTCCTATGTTCCCCGGTCTGTTACTTTTTCCACCATTACTGCCAAATTCCGGCTGAGATAACCACCATTGCATGTCTTTACCTTTTGTGGAAGAGGGAAAGATGTCGCCTACGAGAGCTCGCTGCGCTACGGCCATCCGGAGGCGCACAGAGCTTTTGGCCGTGATATTATTATACAATTATATTATATTATACACTATTATATATAGAGCTCCGGGAGTCACAAACGGCAACAATCACTTTCTCCTCCATGTTGCAGTTCACCCCGGACTGCGCTGCACTGAGTTGGCCGGTTGAACGCTGATTGGCTGTTACGTTACAAATGTCACACAGCGGCAACGCTGTTGAACGCTGATTGGCTGTCATCACGCGAATGTCGCGTCAAAGTTTAAATATTTTTTAAAAAATTGATAGATGGCGGCGAACATAGGATCCTATTCTCAGAAAAGGGTCATATGTTCCCAGCAACAGTGGGGAGCATAGGACCCTTTTTCAGAAAATGGTCCTATGGTCCCAAGTGTGTATTGATGCAGGGGAACATAGGACCCTTTTTGGGAAAAACGGGGAACATAGGACCATTTTTAAGAAAGGGTCCTATAGGAATGACCCTCTAGATTAGAACACCTAGCTGATGGACCTAGCTGGCTCTAAAACTAGCTAGCTAGAGGGCTAGATCGTTTTCTACAACCATCCCTGTTTTTTTGTGTGTTTATAGACACAACCAGTTGTATGGTGCGGTTTATAGACCATGCATGTTACATTATCATCAAATTGATCCCATTTTGTGTTGGCAGATAACGTGCGCTGACTCGGCAAAACAATGCTTGTGTTGACGAGTGAGTAATCAATACTGGGCTTATTGATTTCTGCTGTTTTAGAAATGAAAAACACACACCACACACACGTACACATATGCACAAACAAATGCTCGCACACACACAAAAACATGTGTAAGAATGGGGACCAATGCAAAAGACTTTTGGAAAAGTGCTGCAGGCAGTTCATTGATTGATCTACTGCCATGCCACTGTGTGTGTGTGTGTGTGTGTGTGTGTGTGTGTGTGTGTGTGTGTGTGTGTGTGTGTGTGTGTGTGTGTGTGTGTGTGTGTGTGTGTGTGTGTGTGTGTGAACTGATGTTCCAAGAATGACAAGTGACAAGCATTCTAGGGACCCGGTCTCCCGTGGTAACAAACAGCATCAGGGGAGGCGGCCATTTTGCGATGCCTGTTGGTCCTCAGTTTGAGATTCACTCCGACAATCCATCAGGGACGTCCCCACAATGTCGCAAACACACACTCGTGTGTGGGTACATCCGTACCGGTGTCGCACACAACATCGCAACACACACACACACACACCACACGACACACACACACACACACACACACACACACACACACACACACACACACACACACACACACACACACACACACACACACACACACACACACACACTTTTTATTGTTCATTTTATCCATCAATGCCACAGCACAGACAAAAAGCAAACATGGAGATATTTCAAAGGATTTTACTTTGTTTTGTATTTTCAGATGGCCACAGAGAGGAATATATATCTTGTCTTAATGTTGTTATTTTGTATCGGTGACTTTTCAAATCTGTAATTGGACACTCCCTGTTACACCTGTGGGAGTATTAAAGAGTTGAATCTTCTGGTATTTTTGCCTTACACACACATAGACACACACACGTAGAGCCTCTCTTTTCCTTTTTCTTAATTTATTTCTCTCTCTCTCTCTCTCTCTCTCTCTCTCTCTCTCTCTCTCTCTCTCTCTCTCTCTCTCTCTCTCTCTCTCTCTCTCTCTCTCTCTCTCTCTCTCTCTCTCTCTCTCTCTCTCTCTCTCTCTCTCTCTCTCTCTCTCTCTCTCTCTCTCTCTCTCTCTCTCTCTCTCTCTCTCTCTCTCTCTCTCTCTCTCTCTCTCTCTCTCTCTATAAATAGACCCCTGTTTGGGGGGGAGGGGGGGGTGAATAGCAGGTGGGGAAGCTTCTGGTAAATAATTGAGGATTGTGATAAGGCCATTGTGAAAAAAACGACCCAGGGAGGTTATTAATATTGCAACGTGGTATTAATGAAACGATGGATATCATATTTTATTCAATCTATAATTCAGTCACCCTCTCACAAGCAACCATGTGCTCACCTCCTTTCTGTATCCCCGCGACACACACACGCGCGTTAGTGTAGACACACACAGAGACACACACGTGTGGGTGTGTGTGTCTCTATGTGGGTGCGCTCTATCATCTGGTAAACTTGCAAGAATTGTCTAGTCACTCATTGCCAAGCAAAGCATGCAATGCATTAACCTTCACATTCGCACAACACACACACACACGCACGCACGCACGCACGCACGCACGCACGCACGCACGCACGCACACACACACACACACACACACACACACACACACACACACACACACACACACACACACCACACACAGCACACACCACACACCACACACACACACACACACACAAGCTGCTGTCAGAAGTTGAGTGGGGAGTTTGACTTTGGCTCATAACTAATTCAGTATTTCCTCTTCTTCACAAGATAATTCTTCCCACCTTGGGACAGAAATCTTATATTTCCCCAAACCACAGAAGGGCTGAATTATTCCCTGTCATTATTTCCCGCTTTAACATTCTCCAGAATCAAGAAGGCCTGAATCTATTGTGAAACATTTTGATATATTTGTATGGACAGAACATAGAGAGAGAGAGAGAGAGAGAGAGAGAGAGAGAGAGAGAGAGAGAGAGAGAGAGAGAGAGAGAGAGAGAGAGAGAGAGAGAGAGAGGAGAGAGAGGAGAGAGAGAGAGAGAGGGAGAGAGAGCGGGAGGGGGAGGAGAGAGGGAGAGGGAGAGATGAGGCGAGGGGAGAGAGGGAGGGAGGAGAGGAGAGAGAGAGAGAGAGAGAGAGAGAGAGAGAGAGAGGGAGGGAGGGAGAGGGGGAGAGAGAGAGAGGTATAAATATGTTGAGTCAACCAATAATATGTGGCATAAACAAATGATCGGTAGGGAACACATTTGTGTAGTTTAAGCCGAAAGGTACTCGGTTCAATCCCCAATGTCAGTGTTAGCCTGCTGGCTAACACTGGCGCATTTACAGAAATGTTAATCAATGTGCACTGTCCTTTAAATAAATAAATAAATAAATACAAAATACAAATATTACCTACCCCTGCCTTCTCCTTCATGGCCTGTACTTAAATTCACTGTACGTCACGCTCGCTAAAAGCATCGGTAAAATGAATAGTATAGAAGTATAGTATAAAGTCGTGTGTATGGCAAATAAAGTACACGCTCATCAACCCAATTGCATTTAAATTCTCGGCCCAAAAATACATCAACAAAGTAAATACGGCACAACTATGACATCATTCGCCAATGACTTCCTCCCCGGGCATTCAGAGGGCCTGAGCAAGCTGGCCAATGAGGTCGTGGCATTGCGGCGATGACCGTGACTGTACAACAGTGGCCGCCCAGGGGGTCAGGAGGAAGTCAACACAACAGAATGCGCACACCTCCCGGACATCGTAGCGAGGTGAACATGGCCCAGCGGGACTGAGTTCACCTCCCCTTTCCTCACCCTCCCTCCCTCCCCTCCTCCCCTCCTCCCCCTCTTCCTCCTCCTTCTCCTTCCCCCCCTCCCCCTCTTACTCCCCCTCCCCCTCTCTCTCCCCCTCCCTACACTACCTCCCCTACTCCTCTCCCTAGCTCTCCTCTCCTCCCTCTTTCCTTCTCCTTCCTCCTCCTCCCTCTTCCTCCTCCTACTCCCCCTCCCCCCTCCCACTCTTACTCCCCCCCCTAGCCTCCCCTTCTCCTCCTCCCCCCTCCCTCCTCTCCCTCCCTCCTCCTCCCTTTCCCCCTCCTCCCTCACACCCCCCTCTTCCTCCCCCCACCAACCACGCTTTCCCTACGGACGCTAGCGCGGCATTAGCATTTCAGTCGACGCAGCTTAACCCGCGCGGGGACAGATTCTTCCTCGCGTTTGCCCTTTGTCCATCCGTGACATCAAATCGAATTCCGCCCGCCACCCCACACCGACCCCAGCCCTCGGGCGATGACATTGCGCGTCTCTATTGTACTCGCAGAGCGTGTTTGTCATGCGGAGTAGCGCCAACCGACGCCTCCGCTAGCGACGCAGTGCTAGCTAGAAGACACGCTGGTCCATCTGTGTTTGTGTGTGCGTGTCTGTGGGTGCGTGTGTGCGTGTGTGCTTCCCAGGACGGGGAGTTGACGGGGTCGTGTGCTGGCGATGACAGCAAGCGAGGTGCTAGTGACATGCCCTCGCCCACGACGTGCGTTGTGTGACGTTGATGAGGCCATCGCCGCAGTGCCCATGAGCTAAGCGATGACGTGGTAGCCAGGGACTCTGACATGACTGGGGAATGACGTGTTGCACGCTGATCCGTGAACGAATTGGTGAGCTGGGATCGGTTTTCGAAAAAACAAACACTTGACCCTGTCACTTTCACTTTCACGTGACCCTTTTACTTTCACTTTCACTTCCACCTGACTCTTTCACTTGATCCTTTCACTTTCACTTTCACCTGACCCTTTCACTAGCACTTTCACTATCAGTCAGTTGGGCGATCAATAAACACGTGAGGTAAATGAAAACCTTGAGTCTGTGTTAGGTCAAAAAGCACACAACCCAAACACACAAGCAAGCGCACACAGTCACTTGACAAGGCTGACCTGTGGGTTAGGGGAATGACAATTGTGATTTGTGTCAGGTGAGCTGAGGGGACTGCATCGCTTTGACAAATGATGCACAAACACACGCACACACACGCACCCAAACACACACACACACACACACACACACACACACACACACACACACACACACACACACACACACACACACACACACACACACACACACACACACACACACACACACACACACACACACACACACGCATTGTGATTCTACGTGTGCATGTGCTAGTATTGGTGAGGCTTGGTTTGTGTTTGTCTGTTGCCGCATCTGCTTGTGTGTTTGTTGGGGAATGTGTGTGTTACCG